>BHFT01054136.1:0-17121 GCA_004320025.1 Laticauda laticaudata
TTTGCCTCGTGGCCGTGTGACCTAGCCTATTAGAAAACAATTATAGCAGATCATTTTACAAAGGCCCAAGGCTCTATAAAGCATAAGGCATGCTATGAGGATTATGGACTTAGAATGTCAGGTTGTATATTGTCCTATCCAAAGGGGAGAATGTTAGGAATGTAAGTCACGTAATAGTTATTTGGGTTGGAAATATATAAACCAGGATAGACATTTTAATACTATGTCTTTAAGAAAATGCTAAAGCTGTAATTGGATGTGGTTCCGCAAATGCCCATAAGGTGGAGCCAGAAACCTGGGTTGTTGAAGAGTGTCCCAGAAAGTCTCAGTGAGTCTGTATTCCTTCTGTTGGAGAGAGTTGCCGTTCTTCCTAATGACTGTTTCTGTTTGTTGATGTAAGTCTGTTACTGAACTGTTTTTGATACTGGATTTTGATATTTGGCTTATCCACTGACCGCTTTACCTGTGAATGACTTGGACTGCTTATCTTGGATTGTGCTTAAAAGTTTATTGGAAGTAAAATCCTACATTTACTGTACAGTGTATCTGTTTTCTGTTTGTGTATTATTCTTCACCACTCTCAATACATCTCCCTGAATGCGCTTATTCTCCTAATAGGAAATTACCTCAACAAAGTGGATGTGAGTGCTTCCGATTACTATGGAAGCGACTGAAAGCTCCATGGGGAGCCGAATTGTGTTCAGATGGCAGACTTTACCAATTTGCCGTCAAAGTAATGTTTCTTTTGAAGTAGATTTAGAAATAAAGTTTAAACTGAAATTCAAACCTGTTTAATTTCTCCTAGTCTGGCCAAGGAAAAAACCAAGCTGCCTACCTTACAAAGGTAGGTAAAAACTGGGGGACGTTAAGGAGGAGTATGTGGAGGAGGAGGAGCATCCTATCAATCAAGCCCAGCCTATCTGAGCTAAGTCTAAGCACCTCCCATTGCTGGATGCTCGGAGTAGCTCATTGGAGAAAAATTGAGCAAGATCTACTTGAAGTTCTGGAGCCAATTTCAATAGTTACACAAATCACTCACTCAGCGTTACTTACAGTAAACAGTACAAAGTATTTCTGGTTGTTCTCTCCTACACAGTTATTAACCCATGGGCAGTGGTGATCCATTTTCCGTATACATCTCTTGCAAACACTAAAAGGAAATAAAAACACCACAAATTAAAATATAATCCTAACTACATTGAGAAATTGGTCTTCTATAGATACCAAACTATGGAATAAATATTTTCACTTTTCACCTACAATGCCTTTTCACACTTTCTTAGATTCACATTTAAAGTAGAAGTAAATATTAGATTTGGAACACTATAAAAAGCAAACTTTGCTGCAAATCTGATTGTTTTAGAGGTTCTAGTTTTTATTTCATTTTTACTTATTTCAGTTAGTTTTCAGTTATTAAATGTAACTTAAATACTAGTTAGTGGGGGGGGGGAGTTTGAGAATTTTCAGCATTTTTGAAATGCAATTCACAATAAACTCCATGCTAATTAGCAGATTAACTTTTTTCACTGACAACATGCATTCAGCTTGTGTCCTGTGTATACTGGTGCTATGGAGCACATTTTAATCCTATTTCTGCTTCTGTTTGAGCGTACACGTTACTCGGGATCAAAAACTCTATACTACCTTTCATTTCATACTTTAAATATCTATTAGAGCAAATGTGGGGGGGGGAAGGTGTTCCACTAACTTCTGCATGTTCTTTTCACTCCGGTGTTCATTCCCCCTCACCGTGTTCATTCCCCCTCACCATGAGACCTCTTTTTATAAACTTTTGAGAACAGATGTTTTATGATTTGACACAAGGGACAATCCACTAATATGGTATACAACTATCAACTAAGATCAGATGTAAGTGTGAAATGATTTACAATTATATAAAGCCTGGTTAGTCACCACTATACAGTTCTGGCTTCTGGTCAGAAAAAGTTTTTTTGAAGTCTTGAAGACAACACTTCATACATGAGAACTAAGACAAGTATAATATACTCACTACTGAAAAAATCCATAGATCATTTTAAAGCCTTCATGCATATCCAAGCTGTCTTCCAGTTGTGTTGTTATTTAAAGAGGAAATAAACATATGAATAAAAAGCAGGATCATGTATATAGTATGAGACTGTACCATTTCCACTAATGCATCATCACAAAAACCCACCTGATGGGACTGGTTTGTACATCATAGAAAATGGAAAAGGGTCTTCCCTTGCAGGTGTCCATATTTTTGTGGTTTTCCTGCTACCAGAAGATTTTGAGGGCTTCGACAGAATGCTAGGCCCACAGATATCTTCAGAGGAAGGGAATAGATATCCACATATCCATAAAATACTGCCCTTGTGTGTCTTTGTGCTTATGTGTACATGTGCGCACCCACACAAGCAAACACATATCAGGAAAGTATTTTTCCAGATGTGGGGATCTATCAGTGGAAACAAGTCTAAACTGCCACATAACTCAAAATGAATAAATTAACATATTACAGATTAATAGGTATACAAACCTGTTTTTTTAGCAGTAAGTTTTAAGCAGTAAGCAGAAGTACAAAATTCAGTTCTGAATTATAATGAGTTTTGCAACACAATTAAAATAAATAAAAATGTAGAAATGTGCTAAAATCATACTAATAGATGAGTGATTCACATGCTAGATTAATGCTGATGCCTCTATTTACCATATTTTTTGCTCCAAAAGATGCACTCCCCCCCCCCCAAAAGTGGGTGGAAATGTCTACATGCCAGTNAAAGATGCACTCCCCCCCCCCCAAAAGTGGGTGGAAATGTCTACATGCCAGTGCCGGTCCTTTAGTGAATAGTAGCCAGGCTGCAGTGGTGAGATCCTTTTACAGTGCTGAACCCCACCTCTTCTGTCTTTGTCATTGCCCGCCTCTTCTGTCTTTTTTCCGCAGTGCAGAAGTCAATAGACAAAGCTGGCACATGAGAGGACACCTATATGGTGTCCTCTCAGGCTCTGCCTGATTTTTTTGTTTGTTTGTTTTCCACCTCTAAATCTAGGTGTGTCTTATGGTCAGGTGCGTCTTATAGTGTGAAAAATATGGTAATTACAATAGTAACATAAATAGATCATGATGATGATGTATTATAATTACCTGCAGTGATGTGCTCTGTCCGGTTTGATACTACAGCATTTTGGGCACTTATAAACTACCTGTCCTGGCTTCAGCTGTAAGCTCTCTATGAATTCTTTTGTAGCATTACCCTTGGGCACTGCACCCTAAAAGTGAAAATAAACAGTGCAAAAACACTGGGTCACAATCAGAACACTCTGGGGGCCCTATTATAGAATTTAGGAAAGCTTAATGACAATGCATGTTACAAAGGTATACCCAGTGATGGTGAACTTTTTTGTTGCGGTGTGCCAATAGCGCACATATGCACAATAGCATGTCCCAGAACCCACAATGCAATGTGCCCCTCCCTCCTGAGCATGCATGTGCAACACTCCCACCCCACCCCCATACCTGCACTGCGCATCCCAGCTGATTTTTGGCCCATTTGAGGCAGTTTTTGCCCTCCTGGAGGCTCAAGGGAAGCCTCTGCAGCCTCGGGAGGCCGAAAAATGGGCCTTCTGGAAATACAGGAAGTGCCTGTTTTCAGTCTCTGGAGGGCCTCTGGAGCCTGAAGGAGGCCATTTTCAGAAAACAGGCCAGTTTTGGTACTTCCAGCAGAGGCTTCCCTTGAGCCTCTGGGCGGATGAAAATGACCTCAAATAGGCTGAAAATCAGCTGGGAGGCGTATGCATGCGCAGTGCAGGTTAGTTTGGCTGGAGCTCGCATGCCATAGGTTTGCCATCATGGGGATAGCCCTTTGAATCTAAAGCTAAAATGTGCAATCAAATGACATAATAGTTTATGAACATGTAGCTTAGTGATAATAATTCCAGTCCCAATTACTGTCCTAATATGAGGGTTACCTATGCATGCAAGGCATTCCATGTCTAGAATGCTAGCCAGAAATATGTTTGGTGTAGATACACAGATATGAATCAGATCAGTTTTGTTCCAAATGTAGACCACAATACAGTTATTTTGGGTTAAGGAATTTGGGAAGAGAAACATAAGAAAAAAATTGGCTAAAGCTTTCCCTGACAATAATGGAAGAGGCTGAGAGAATAAAGGGAAGGCTCTCAGAGATTAGGGTAGAGGTGGATATTCTGCAATGAAAATTGTGAGACCATTGAGAAACTGTATTTACAGAATATATTACCACCTGAAGATTTCAATACCATTCACTTTACACATGGTGAATATGACAAGAAAACAGTTCATATGATTGGATTATAAATATAAATTTTATGAAAAGCTTTCTTGCTACCTGTGGAAAATTTAATCATGCCAAATATGATTTCTATAATAGTACAAATCTCATTAAAAGCTATTTGAGAGTTATTAAGCTGTGGAGTCCTTGCTGCTCCCTGAGTTTGATGCAAGTACTGATGATGTTATTTAATTTGGTAATGAAACATCTGCAAGAAAACCACCAAGTTCAGAGCGCATCAAAGACACAACTGTTCAACCTGAGTTACAAATATTCTCTTCTAACTGTAGTTATGAAGCTATATTCAAGTAGCATTCTAACAACCAATTGAGATATTTCATTCTTTTCCATAAGAAGCTACTATGTGCAGGTGCAGGTGCAAAAAAAATTAGCTACATTTGTCTAAATAAGGCAACACATCTTCCAGCTTCATGTCACTTTAATTTGGCTGTAACTAACTTCAATATATTTTTGTCCGTTTAAACACACACATAATTATAAGAGATTTCATTACCTAAGAATAACTGAAATCTTTATTGTAAGAAAATACAAAATACATGCAAATACAAGTGGTCCTCATTCAGTGACTGTTCAAATATGACAGAGTTATATGGCTATCAGTGTCCCTGAGGTCATATGATTACTATTTGGGCGCTTGAAAATTGGTGTGCAATTTTGCTAGGCAAAATTGCATTGTATGTTAACCATTTGCAACCTTCACTTCCAAGAAGCAGTCGCTGGGGAAACCAGCAGGAGGTCTCAAATGGCAGGCATCACCACAGGACATTGCTACATTTGAGGTTTGCATAGTAACAAATAAATAAAATTGCTGCAACTGCCACTGTAAGTCACTACAGTCACATGACATCAACTTTATGATTGCACTGCTTAGCAATAGAATTGCCTGTCCCAATTTCCATCATCAATTTCCATCATCACCTGAAGTACCTTTTGACAGCCCTTAAACTAGCATGTCTTTTCTTGTGGTCAGCTGCAGAGGCCAGCATACAAATCCTATGAAAAGACTGAAGTGCTTTAAGGAACTGCCAACAGCTAGATAGATATAGGAGCACTCCTAAGCTGCACCTCTTTGTATCTACAGTTATAAAGGTAAATGTCTAGAAATATTTTCAAAAAAAGGAAAATATTTTCATTAAATTCATTCATTTTCAATTTAATTTCTATTAGAGACAAGGATGGTCAAACTATCAAACAGCATTATTCAAGGAAAATGCAATTTTCTGTAAAACATGAAATTCAAAACTGTAAAACATGAAATTCAAAACTGATTTTAAAACTCAATTCTGCTTTTTCTTTTTAATAAGGTTCACATCCACCCTGTGAAGAACTCAATGCCTGTTATTTAAATGTTTTAAAATGTATTTGGATAAATTTTTACCATTGCTTGATATGTGCATTTTGGTTCCCATCATCCCTAGTCAATATAGCAAGTTTCTCTGCTGGCAGAGACTAGTGGAAATTGTTGTTTGGAGGGTAATTATAGATGTATAACTATTATTCTATATTCAAGATGAAAAAGCATTTTTCATTCAAAATACAATATAGTTATTTAAAGAGACAAACACATAAAACAGGTTTTTCCAGCTTTTCATATCATGGCATGCTGTCAATATTACATGTATTGAAACAGCTAAGAAAAAAGGACTCCTATACAAATCTTCATCTGTGTATTTTTTTTCCCAAAAACCAAAAGAAAAAAAAACAAAGAAAAAAAAGGATCCATATTGTATTGTATGAGGATCCTAACAATTTCTTATGCAATAGTCTACAGTGCATATTTAAAGTAATGATTAAAGACAAAAAAATAAAAGGTGTGTTTTTAAGAAATGATACTATTAAACCAAGAGTTATAGAGTTTATATTCTCTCCACATTCTATAATTTTTTTGGTACAAATCAACTAAAAGAAAAGGCAACTGAGTCACATGTTCCTAACTTAATGAACTGGAACGGTCATTTAAGTTACTGAATCTAAATCTCAAAAACCTGGAGAAATCCAAATTAAGGCATTCCTGACAGATTGCTTAATTTCTTAAACATATCCAGAGGAAAAAAAATATTTCATTAAAAGCTGCTTTTATATATTACTTTTCAACATTCCATTTAAATCTCTCTCCCCATAACAAAAGCTTAATTTTGCTACTTGCAGCAGTATGCTCTGCTTCTGTTTAGATTTCTTTTAGAAATTTAAATTGTATTGCCAAATCCCTTTCTTAATGTTTCTCTTCTAAGTATTGTTACTTCCATTAATGTGCTTTTGTGAATATTCTTGTAGCTCTTTTTCTGAGCCTTTACATTAGTTTGAAATGTTCTTAAAGTAATAAACTTACTGGATCTGTTAACATTGCTCTCAAATGTGAAGCCAGAGCCAGGAATGCCAAAGTATTGAAAACTATTCCATTGATTACACTATAAATATAGTCTCTTGATGGAAGCAGCATTACGAGGATGACTACAAAGTCAGCATAAAATACCAGGAACCAAGTGATAACTGCACAGGCAATACCACAACCATCTCGAATAAACCACATTGTTCCTGAGGAACTGTGGCTGGAAGGTGGGACACACTTGTCCGGTTGAAGATATTCTGGTTTCCTCTCAATATCTCTGAAGCGGTGAACTGGAGTAATCATCATAGGTTTTAATGTCCATTCTTGGATCTGGAAAAGAAAAGTTCTCCATTTTATAACTTAATAAAGAGTAAAACTTTCTACCTCAGATTAAAGTTCAATGAAGCAATGATAGAAATATAGCAGATGATGGCAACAGTGTTGTTAAAGAAGGCGAAAATATTAGCAATCCCCATCTAAAACATATTTTGGCTTGCATTTAGCTTTTTATCATATAAACATTGAAGTAGAAGAATAATCTTAATTAAACTTGAATTTCACCAGGAATACTACAAGCACATGATATTGTTCAAACATGTACAGTAAAAGAATTTGTAATTATTCAATTATGGAGTGATTCAGTTTCTGGAGGTTGACAATGTAAAAATTTGACAACGCAGCTATAGTTAAAATTTAGTGTTGTTTAGTGTAAAAATACAAATGCATTCCATTATGAAATAAGCAGTTTTCCTCAAACTTATCAACTTCAGTGAAGCAGATTGTGAAGTGATATGTAAGAAGTATTCCTGTAAAAGATAGAACCAGGGTAACGCCATTTTTGGCCTCCAAGTAACATAAGGTACTTTACAGAATATTACTGGAATATTAAGTAAGACATTGTGTAAGAATTCTTTGTATTTACAATAACAAGATTGTTTTGCACATTTTGGTTAAAGATAGTTGGCAGGTCACAAAAGATAATCAGCAGGTCAGACTGACCAGTTGTCATGCTAAAATTAATAAAGCTGACAATAATAACAGCTGCCAAACAGGATGGAGATTATGTCAAAAGGGATGGAGATGACTGGAAATGAGTAAACAGATGGGATGGAAGTTACAGGAAAAAAACTCTTGATCCACCTAGAAATAAGCCAATAGGATGAGGAGATGGTAACAAGGCCAAGCTTCTGAAAATGTATATAATTGTCATGGATTTCTATGGAAGATGTCTCCTAACTCCTCCCTAAAAGGAGAAAGAGCCAAGCCTTTGCAAATGCTTCTAATAAACACTTTTTATATTGTTCATGTATCTCTTCTTGTTGTCACGACTTAAAAGGTGATAATTATCACATTAACATAAAGAAAAATCATACAACAGTATTACCACTGCAAACTCACAAGTGAGTGTCTAGCAACGTAGTGAGCTTGCCTTGATGAATGTTGAACATCAATGCCCCCAAACCATAACTTAAAAGATTTAAAGATGGAATATGTTATTAATCTTTGTGGCTTATTTTCAACAAAACATTTTTTTACTTACATACAATTAAAATGTACATTTTTACTTACATGAAAAGAGTTATGAAATACTTTTTGTTCTGTATTAGTATAATTACCTAAATTTTGAAAAGATAATAAGTAATGGTATTTGTTAGAAGGAAAATTCATGTCATTATCTAAACACATTTTTCAAAAAATACATTTCCTGGAATTAAATCATCAAAAGATTTAGAAACTGAATATTTATCTAATCAAACCAGCATTCAATTTCCCCTAAGCAACCTTTGTCCCAGTGGTATTCAGCCAGTTCGCATCAGTTTAGGAGAACTTTTTAAATTATAATTACAGACAAACAAAAACATTTAAACAATAACAGTAAAATATAAAAATAAAAGAGAATAATGTATTGCGATTGGTGGTAGATTAAGAGTGGGCAATTAAAGTTTGCCTAATTTTATATATAGCATAGCAAAATTTGGGCACGTTCAGACAAACTGCTTCATACTGATCTGATAACAGTAGCTACATGTAAAAAAGATCAGTATTTTTCGGATATTTTATTAGGTAAGATACTATAAATTGAGTCCATGAGTCCTTATACAGTGGTTGGATTCACTTTTTTTTTACTACCGGTTTTATGGGTGTGACTAGGTGGGCATGGCTAGATGGGCATATGACTGAGTGGGCATGGCCAAATCAACATCACTCATATAAAAGGGGCCTCACTTAGCTGAACCGCTCATCTTATCTCCCAAAATGTTATGCAAAATGGAATTACTTGAGAAACTGTGATTCCAAGTCACTTGGGTTTAAATCTGATTTAAACTAACCTAATCCACCTCCCTGAGTCAGGTATCAAAGATCTACAAATCTTTTTCTACTTGTACCAACCATATCACGTTACTACAGTCTGTTAAAACTATACAGGTAGTCCTCAACTTACAACCACAATTAGGATCAAAACTTCTGTTGCTAAGTGAGGCAGTCATTAAATGAGTTGTACCCAATTTTATGACATATTTTGTCACAGTTGTTAAGCAAACTGCCATGGTTGTTTAGTGAATCCAGTTTCCTATACTAATTTTGCTTGTAGGAAGCCAGTTGAAGAGGTTGCAAATGGCAATCATTTGACCCCAGGACACTGCAACTATTATAAATACATGCTGGTTGCCAAGTGCCTGAATTTTGAGAACATGACTGCAGGGATTCTGCAATGGTCATAACTGTGAAGACCAATCTTATATCACTTTTTTCCAACACCACTATAACTTTCAACAGTTGCTAAGCAAATAGTTGTAAATCAAGGACTATGAGTATTTACAAAAAAATGCTTGAGCAACTCCATTCCCAGCAATTCCGCAAGCATATTTTCTGACTCATATACCTTTTACATCATAGATATAAAACCTGTAAAATACTGTCTTCCCCCAAGGATAACTTTTGTACCTGTCTGTTTATAGTTATAACTTAACAAAAAAGAGATTTCTCTTTTCATGTTTTGTAGATATGGAGCATATTAGATATAAAGTCAATTTTTATAACCCCCTATTGTCCAATGTGCACATTGATTAACAAAAATAAGAGTTTATTAATAAATACAGTGGATTTCAACAACTATTTCCAGATATGATATATTATTAGCTTGATTAAAAAATAAATGCTATGAACTACGAACACCTTACATACAGATTATATAAATTTAGCATTTTCACATCAGCTGTATTTTCCAAAGATATAAGGCCAATTATAAAGCTTCTGTTTCACTGAGTGGCTTTATTTAAGAAATGATTTCATACCACAAATTCATCTGTTTTTGAACTTACAATTGACCAAAATATAAATATTGGAAAATTTTGCGGGTTGTGTTTCTGATTTGATAAATTACTACCTACAGATGGCCTTGAATATTAAAAATGAGAGTTCAGAATTCCCCTGGGTTCCTAAGGAGAAACCTTTTCTCGGGGAAACTGCCTCACAAAGCCTGGTAATGATTTGCACTCAGCGCAGCCATGTGGTCTGCAGTAAACACAATGGCGCCCGGCCGTTAATGTCAGGCTTCAAAGGTCCTGCCGACCAATGCCATGATGGGAAACCAGACATGTTAACCTGGAAAAGATCCATCGCTTCTGTTGTTGCTGCACTTGCTAGGTGTCTGTTTCACAGACATCCCCTTATGGGCAGGAACTAGTGTGGGGAGGGGTTTGCTCCATTACAGAGCGGCTCAGCACAGCATGATGGAACAAAACAGCTGATGAAGAAGGGCTATCCAAGTTTCGTTTGGTTTAAGAATCAGAATTTCATCTTGGTGTTGCTGTATGTTTGCACAATAGATGACTATGAAACTGAATGAGGGGGGAAGTAATCGGATATGTGGGATGGAATGTGGTGGGTGTGATTAGCATTGGTAAGTTAGTTGCGTTTAGCATTGCGGGGTGGAGGCAAGTGGGATTAATAGAAGGGCAGATGTTAGTAGAAAGGAATGGAACTGATTAATAAAACACGCTGAGAGGTAGATGCTCTCAGCACTGGCTTATTTTGGATTCACCGATTGTTGCTGGGTTGGAAGAAACGGATTATAATAAATACAGCCTTTCTCAATGAACTGTGAGTAAAGTAGTTTATTGTTGAAGTTTCTACAATTTCCAGCGGAAGCTAATAGAAAGCCAGCGCTGCTCTATCTTTTCCTCTGATAAAGGGGATTATTGAAGGACTATGGCAGAAGGTACGGATCCAGCATGGATGGTGGAGGAGAGTATTGAGATGGTTAAAAATGATGTTGTGAGTGGACACAAACTGGACACTGCTGGAACCCATGCCATTGTCTTCACAACTGGCTGCAAAGCCGAAATTAACCAAAGTGCATTTGAGTGAACCTAGCCATATTCCAAAGGGGCAAGAAGAGCAAGAACCTCAATGGAAGGACTGAATGACTAACTGGAGAATTAAGCATTGGCCTGGGTCAGAGGAAAGCCAGTGGGCAGTCCCAGGCAGTGAAACATTAGACATGTTATGAAATCAGTTTGGGGAGGTGACTTTGAAGGAGTCAATGGATAGGAGGACATCGGTCCATAAACAAGCATTGCGCTCTGGGAGGGACCCTTTATGTACATCTAGTCCTTTAGGGTTACAAGAATCCGAAGTTGGGAGAGGCTTGGAAAGGTTGGACTTACATTGTAGAAGACTAGATGATAGAGGTATACATACAGATAGATATTCCATGAGACCTAGTGTATTAGAAAGACCAGATAGCTAGTATGGGGCATGTTGGGAAGGATAACCACAAGGGAGGTGAGGCCCCCCTCCCTTAGCAGCCACTTTTGACGGCAATGCCAATAAAGTAGCGATATTTTGGGGTCAGGTATTGAATCATTTTGATTTATATGGCCAGTGTTACCATTCAAATTGGTCTATGGTAGTTGCCATGACTGGAGTATTAACAGGAGAAGCTTATGAATGGGCAGTCGATTTATTTAGTCATAGGGCAGAAGAATTCAGAGATATAGGGTGATTTTTAGATGCATTGAGGACCCAGTTTGAAACGACGGCAGATAAATGGGCAGAAAAAAACCTGTTGGCCATAAAGCAAAAAGGGAAGACGGCTCGAAAATATGTGAATGACTTTTGACGAGTAAATGGTAAACTCCCCACACTACCAGAAAGTTTGTTAATATTTCTCTTCAAAGAAGGGGTGGACCCAAAATTAATCAAGCCCATCTTTATAGGGGGTCGCATACCACAGATCGGTACAGGGTGGCAATAGAACTAGATGACAGATTACGAGGCTTGAGGCCAAGACTTGAAGGATTAGTACAACCACATAAAACTATAGGCTCAATGAATAGACCTCAACCCAAATTAATCCCAATGCAAAGTAGAAGGGGGACATTGAAGTGTTTTCGATGTAATAGACCAGGACATCGAGCTATGGAATGTCCTATACCACCCCTGACAGTGGCCAAAGATCCTAGAGCTGCTGCAGATTTGACTAGAACCAAAACTAGTAGACGAGAATGGCATGATCATGACAAAGCGAGAGGAATAACGATCCACCTGCCAGACATTCAAACTGCGGAAGACAGATCGAACATGTCATTTACTACAGTGGATGAAAATGAAATGGAAAGCAAGGTACCTGATGACCCAATGTGGGTAAGCCTATTCATCCTTTTATTATACCTATTTCGTTATGGAATACATGAACTGATCAGGGAATCAAGGTGGGGATATTAATAGATTCTGGGTGCCCAAGGTGTTTGATAACTAAAGCGATGGTGGATAAGTTAAATGTAAGAGTTATTAAACTGGGTGTCCCTATTAAGTTTGAACAGGTGGATGGGTCTATACTGGGTGGAGTTCCAGCAACCCATAGAACAGAATATATCAAAATGGTAATTGGTGAACACTGGGAGTGGATTTCTTTTATTATACTCCCTCAAATGAATGAAGCACTAATACTAGGTCTAGCCTGGCTTCATAAATGGGAGCCAACTTTACACTGGGAACAGGGTTATTGTAAACCACACTTAGTAGTGGGTCCTCATTCACCAAACGATGAATTCAACAGAGCATCGAATAATAACTTGAAAGAGGAGGAATTAATAGCCCCACCCCAAACTTATCCAATTGATTATGAAGATTTGGCAGAAGTCTTTAAGGAAGATGGCAATGATTGTTTACCATCCCATCGGGCTATGGATTGTGCTATAGAATTGATTCCAGGAGCACCAAACCACAAATGTATTCAATGACTAAAAAAGAATTAGAAAAAAATGAGAAAGTACATTGAAAAAAAATTAAAAACGGGATTTATAACCCCAGGTAGATCTCATATGGCAGTGCCAGTGTTGTTTCGGGAAAAAAAAAATGGTGGATTACCCCTCTGTGTTGACTATTGAGGTTTAAATGCTATTTGTGCAGAGCCACTGTATCCATTACCATTAATGAAAGATTTGCTAGCTACTTTCTCCCATGAGCTGTTCAGAGCATCCAGAAGTGGGACATACCAAAGCTTGGCCTGTCCTTAGGGAGGGACTCCGAACTATTCCATTGAAATGAGGCAATGGATGGAGATGGCCATGCAAAAGGACCAATGCGGCTGGAGTTCAGGCAATCCCATCCGGACTAGACCCTTTTCGGCTACTTCAGAGAAACGGGGATCCCTGTCTGCTCGATCCTTTGCGTATATGGGATATCATCAAACTCAGGTATTCCCAATATCCCTGACATACCAGCCCAGGGTCTTCGGGAGGAGGGAATTAGATGACCAGAATGTTCCCATGGAGGTGAGGTCGATCCATCTGATGACCTTGGGGTGTCAGAGGCTGACCCATTAGAACGAGGAATGTCGGATGACAAGGCCTCATTCCGGATCAACCTACTTTTTCTGGCCTTTTTCATCTTGCACCTCTTTAAAATCTTTTACTGTTCAAGCAAAGAACCACCGCTAAACTAGGCACATCAAGCCTCCATCCATTGTCAAAAGGTCTCAGGACAAATCCGAGGATCTAATATTCTCACAACGGCTAAGAGGCAGAAACTATTCCTGTCCCTCGTAATGTTTGCTGAATTAGTACAAAATACAATGGGCATCAGCAGCATCATTACCCAGCCCCAACAGGATACAATAACGATATTATTATTTGGCACCAGAGTTTTCAAATTTCTCAAAACGCTGGAGGTGGATGAGCCATTGTGTGCCACTGGCCTTCTTCTTAACTTTTCCCAATGAAGCCAAGAAAGCCCTGATACCAGAGGAAAAGAGAGCAAAGTTGCACTCCGTAGGGCGCATGGTTTCTTGACACCTGGGCCATAAATTATTTGGCAATGTCTTGGAGCCCCTGCTTATTGAGAATAGAAAAAAGAAAAAAGTGCTTCCCCCTCTTTTGGGAGGTCTGGAAACCAGAATGCCCAGTCGTTCAAAGGGGTTCCTTTCAGACTATCCAAGCCCATACGTTCCCAGATTGCAAAGAGCATCAGGCTACAGACCCAGTTTAGACAGGATAGGTCGGAATTTCCGACAGAGTCAGCGGGGAGGCCAAAACGAAGAAACCCAGAGTACCGGAAATCGATTTTTTTCATCGCCCAAGTGAGTCCTTGACAAGCAGCCCCATTGGAGGATGGCTAACCACGTTTGCTGATCAATGGACATCTCCACTCTGATGCGTGGGGTCAGGGACTCTGTTAGCTTGGCGCTAGAGTTTCAATCCTCCCTCCGAACTTTTTTCATTAGGAGCCCTAGGTCCACGGGACCCCATTAAGAAAGCGTTGATGCAGAGGCTATCAATCTCTTCTGCATATTCAGGCCATTTAGAGAGATCCACTGAACCAATGGGTCAAGCTGTTACTCTATTGTTGTGGTCCCAAAGAGTTGGGGGCTGGAGGGCAATTCTGGACCTCAAAATGTGTGAAACGATCATTGGTTTATCAAAATACAAAATGACTACTCCTCCAGTCCATTCTGCTCAGCATCAGAGAGAATGATGTCCTGACCTCTATAGATCTCACAGAGGCTTTATCTACATATACAATTAGACCCTGCTCACTAAAAAACACTTAGATTTTGCTATCGTGGTCGGCACACAAATATAATCGCCCTACATTCGGTCTGGCTTCGGCCCCTAGGACTTCTACCAAGGTCCTAGCGACTTTGGCTGCCTCCCTCAGGATATAAATATATTCATTACAATGTTATCTGGATGATATTTTAATTTTGTCATCTCCAGACATCAAGCAAATTTGGATTCCAAGATTGCTCTGGAGACCTCTCAAGGTCACGGCTTTTTCATAATTGGGATAAAGCCATTTGACCCCTCCACTAGGTTAGTTCATTTAGGGCAGTGATTAGATACCGTGGAGGGCAAGGTTTTTCTCTCTCAGGACGGTAAACAGTATTCAGTCTTTGGCCAAAGAGATCAGAACCTTAAAGAGGGTTCCTGGCAGTTTTTGTCTCAACTGTTAGGAAAACTGATTTCTTGGTATTTCCATTAGTGCCTTGGTCTTGATTCCATTCTAGAGATCTGCAATGGTTCCTGCTACCTTTCTCAGCGATCTTGGAAGAGCCACCTCCAATGTCCGGATAAAGGTACCACCACAATGTTCTCCGATTGTCCACTGGTTGGTCAGAAAAAACGTAAAACAAGGGGTGTCCTTGCAAGGAACCTTGCAGGGCAACGATCACAACCGATGCCAGCTGGTAGGATGGAGCTCACTTCCAATCCCACACTGCACAGGGAATTTGGACTATTTCCGAACAATCACAAAGCAAACCTGTTTGGATGTGGAGCAGTCATTCTGCGTTACGCAGTTGTTCTTCCCCTTTTCCAATCACGCCACATTCTGGTCTTGAGAGGACAATATCACAACCAAGCCCACGTAAACAAATGGGGTACCCACTCCAAATTCTGATTGGAGACGGCCAGGTTGTTCAAGTGGGCCGAGGCCATCTGTTTTCACTCAAGCAGAGCACATAGCAGGGGCCTTAAACACACAAGCAGTCTGGCTCAGCAGGGCCTCGATAGATTAGGCCAGAGTGGCACCTACACCCGTCTCTCTTCCAGGGAAGCATGTGGAGGTTTGGGCAAAGTGATCAAATCCATTGGCCTCCCCTCAATGCCAATTGCCCCAGTATATTCAAGGTTTCCTGACTCGGGGCGCTTGCCCGATGTCAGTGACCTCTCGAACTTCTATATGATTTCCCCACTCCCTGTAATACCCAGGTTGATCCAGAAGTTATTGGACGGAATGAGTGGAACTGATATTGGTCACCTTACTGGTCCAGGATGACGTGGTTCACGGACTTACAGGACCTGTTGAGAGAACAACCTTGGAAAAATTTTTGCTGTTGAGGGGTTTCCCTCTTGCAAGGGCCAGTACTCATCTGGACCCACAATGCTCAGCCTAGCCCTATGGAGGTTAGCGGAACCGTTTAAGGACCCAACAGATTTCAGAAGATGCCATTGCCACCATACAAGATCCAGACAAGTCCTCTACAAATCGTATATACGAGGCCATGTTTTTTGTCGCTGGTGCCGGGGGCCTAAAATCGACCAAACTGCCCTATCAAAAGGACAATTATTGGGACTTTTACAGGAGGGGTTGGACCAGGGGTCTATCTCCCAAAAACTTTCCGCAGGACAGGTGGTGGCCTTAGCCTTGGTGATATCCTGAGGTGACACTTCGTTCCATAGTGCACCAATCCGCATGTCCGCAGCTTGTCTTAAGGGTGCTGCAAACTTATGACCTCCTGTAATATCACTGCTGTCCCACTGGAGCTCAACAAGGTGTTAACCGCATTACAACTGGCCTGTTCGAGCCTTAAGACCACTTAGTCTCAAATTGCTGAATATATAAGGTGGTCTTCTTAATTGCGATCACGTCAGCAAGAGGATTTCGAGTTGGCAGCATTGTTGGATGAGAAAGCACCTGTGCGTGTTTCTGCCGACAGAGTGGTTCTCACGATTGGATCCATCGTCATTCCTAAAGTAAATTCAGTCTTCACAAAGCTCAGGAGTTGGTGCTTTGAAATTTTTGTCAGAGAACCATCTCATAGACTGGGCATCAAGGCATCGACTTGACATTCGAAGGGCATAAGCATCTATCTAGACCTCACAGCGGCATTTCGAAAATCTGAGCTCTATTCCTATCCTTTCAACCCATCCACTTTCAACACAGGGGTGTCGTTGACGACCATCTGGTAGATGTGTTGGAGCCACCATAGCTAAAGTACGAATGCCAGACCATCTCAGTTCCTAAGGGCATTACAGCCCACTCGACAAGGAGTGCCGGCAACATCAGCAGCATGGGCCACTTGGGCTTCCATAGACCAAAATCTGCAGAGCGGCGACTTGGGCTTCACCATTGCCTTGGTCAGAGAAATTATAAAATTGATTGTCTGTGCCTCAGCAGGACACTTCTTTTGCAGAAGAGTCCTGCAGGAGGTCCATAGGAGTTTAGGAGTGGATTTCGATCCAGGACGGGAGT
>BHFT01054138.1:0-29687 GCA_004320025.1 Laticauda laticaudata
TGGGGGGGGGGGAAGCAGTCTGCTTCACATCCTGGCTGCAAATGTCTCAAGACCAACTCACAGCTCCCAGTGCTCACCACCCTGCAAAGATGGGATGAATCTCACCATCTTACTGCCTTACCTTCTAGTAAGGATGGGTCAAGTCGCAGATGGTTGAGCGCTTTTGAATAGAGTGCTTTACTGAGGAATGAGCTCTTTTCTGGCATGCTGGTCAATGATGGGAGGAATCGGAAATCTCCAAGTACTTTTGAATTGAGCTTTTACTGAAGAATGGACATCTTTTCTGGCTAGCTGGCAAGTCTCGGGAGTTAGGCTTTCCACCTCACTGGCTGGACCCACAGGGATTTCAGGGCTTGTCACCTGGTGCTGCCCATGTCGCCGGAGCTCCTCATGTTGCCGCTACTACCTACGCCATCTCATTTCTACCACATGTGGTGCTCTTGCCCAGAAGCTCAAAGATATTGGACTTGATTTGGAGATTCAACCGCTATTTGATTGCTGTCATAAAAACCAGAAAGCTTCACTCTTTGTTCCTCTCCTGAGGTATCCTGACTTTGATCTTCCCAAGGGATCCTCCTGAAAAATAGCTCCTGAGGGGGATTTGATGGCTTCTTCTTTCCCTCAGGATCTCTGATCTCCACAGAGACTCTTTGTGACCCCTTGGACCAGAACATGTCAGCTGACTTTGCGCCAGTCACTCTCTCTCAGTCCAATTCACCCTACAAGACTGTTGTTGTGGGGAAAGTAGGAGGGAAAAGAGTATTGGCACGTTCCCTGTTTTGAGTTTTATATGAAAAAGGTGGGATAGAAATCTTTAAAAAATTAATAATAATTACACACCCTCAATTCTCAGATTGTAATAAATGTTCTCTTCCTCACTCATTTTGAAAACTGCCTACTAAGAGATTATTGTACATTGTCATGAGTTCCTGCAAGTTCCTTCTGAAAGAAACAAAACATGATAATCTCAGATTATAAAAGACACCAGGCTTGACTTTACATAAGGAAGTTGGTTCCTTCTTATGAGCATGAGAACTTGCTGCATGTTTGGGAACATTTTGCATACACCAAAGTCCCTGAGAATTGCTACATGCAGATGTGCTTAGTTCCAGCAAAATGCTCCTTAAGCATAAGTAACTTACTTACAAGATAACCTTTACTCATGCAGAACCTGAAAATATGCTGCAAGACAAGCAAACATAAATACGACTCACCTTCAGATCCCACAGCTGAATATATGGAAGTGCTGGAGAGTATCAGGCTCCCATCTTTTCTTTTGCAGGATTGGATTCATTTCAGAGCAGCTTCTATCTGATTGGTTGAAAATAAATGATAAATGATGACTAGTAAGAATGGGAAATATTTTTTGATAATGTCAATTAAGAAAACAATAGCTCTTGATATTAGGTAGGTGTAAGACATCTAACAAGTAGAAATCCATGTGGTTCTTTTCCCCATATTATTTTTGCCTGTCCTCAACCAATTGATTTTATCTGAAATGTAATTAAATAAAACTGTCATATGAACTGCATTGTAAATATTTTATTTACTTTGATGTAGTGGAACAAAATAGTAGGGATATTTTTAATGCAGTGGTAGTCAAAATGAAAATATGTTTATAATGACTTAAGTTGGGCAATTAGTAGAATATAAATCTTTCTAAACAGATCACAACCACAGAAATGCAATTAAATAAAATTAAGGATGGGGGAGGAGAAACATGAAACAGAGTTATTAAATAAATCCATAGTGGAACTCTGTGGGCTGATTTTAAACAAATTTATTTTCCATGAAGATAAACTGCTATCTCAGAATACATTCCAAAGTTAAATTAGAGGTCTTGAGGGAATATTGAGAGTAGCAAATAGAAAATTCCAGTTGTTCTTTAAATAATAACACATTCCTCACTGGCAGATGTTAGTATTCACTGAACTCTAGGAAAGAAAATGGTGGATTTATCTTTCCATTCTACTGCTCTTTTTGATAATTCTCAAGAATAAATTTTTTGAAGGACACAAATTAAGATTGTAATTCATTTTAATTTTAAACAACCATATTTGGAGTCACAGTCACATCCAAACACCTGAAGCGAAAGATGCAAGGCTTTTTTAAAAAAAATGTAACATTGTTTGATCCATGGGAATTTATCCACAAATTGATATTTTACATAACCATATAAATTGCTTCATAGAATTGGGCCCTCTTCAGATCATATGATTCTACAGTGTACAAACAAATTTTTAAATGTAATATAATGGGTGGCTACATTTATTTCCATGCTGTAAAGAAATTACAGGTGGCATCCAATTTGGTGACTATCTTTACACATCAACTGGAATAAATATGAAATATGAAAACATGTACCTATAGATACGAACTTTCATACAAAGATCCACATAATAGTTTTAGGCAAGAATCTGTACATAATTTTATGGGAACAAAACACTCAAACATATGCTATCATTTGTTACAAAACAGATATAGTTTCAAAATCATAAAATTGATATTTTTCCTAATAAATGTCCTATTTATTTCCAAGATTAAAATACACAGTCAAAAAAAGGAAAAAAAGACTACATAACAACAATAACAAAGATCAAAAAGTATATAAAACAGAATGGCAAACATAGATATAAAATATCCCACCGGTTGAATATTGATAAATAAGCTTCCTCAATATTAACTGATATTCTTGTTTGTTTGTTATTTATACAGCATTGAAAAAGAAAGAAGAAAACATTTTGACATTTTTGAAGGATATTATACCTAGTTTAGATGGTTTTGCCATCTATCTTTCCAGTCCATAGAAGGAGACAGTGAATGGAAAGAACACTGAAAATATATGGCCGACTATACATATTATCATAGTGCATATGGACATGCCACTTTCTTTAGAAGAGAACCTAGGTGATGAAACTATAGGCTCAAAAACCGAGAAATTAATCCAGAAGGTGAAGTATGTGCATAGACCCTTTCATTTCATATCCTGATGCAGAGAATATTAAATTCTAACTAGAAGCAAGACAAGTATTTCACATCAACCAATGAGACTGAATGGTAGCAAATGAAAGAACTGACCACTTAAGATAAAGGTAACTGATGGGAGATGAAGGTTGGCAGAATTTGATTCAAAGTTCAGATCTTCTCTACTCCAGATAAAAAGGAAGGAAGAATAAAAAGGAAGAATAAAAAGTAAAGCTTTATATTTAGGCAAGAAAAACCAAATCCACAGGTATAGAATATGTGCTACCTGGCTCAGTAGTAGTAACTGTGAGTGGGATCTTGGAGTCCCAGCGGATAATCACTTAAATATGAGCCAGAAGTGTGTTGCAGCTGCCAAAAAAGCCAACACAGTCCTAGACTGCTACAACAGAAGTATAAAATCGCAGTCATGTGAAGTGTTAATACTACTTTAAAATGTGTTGGTAAGATCACACTTGAAATGTGGCATCCAGTTTTGGTTGCTACAATATAAAAAAGATGTTGATTGAAGATTGCAGAGAAGAGCAACAAAGATAATTAGGGGACTGGAGGCTAAAACATATGAAGAATAGTTGCAGAAATTAGATATGTCTAATGAAAAGAAGAACTAGGGGTGATATGATATAGCAGTGTTCCAATATCAAAGGGGCTGCCACAAAGGGGTGTGTGCCAACCTATCACCAAAAGTACCTGAAGGCAGGAAAAGAAGTAATTGAAGAAAACTAAACAAGGAGAGAAGCAACCTAGAACTAAGGAAAAATTTCCTGACAGAACAATTAATCAGAATTGCCTCCAGAAATGGTGGTGCTCCAACACTAGAGATTTTTAAGAAGAGATTGAACAACCATTCATCTGAAATGGTATAGGATTTCCTGACTGAGCAGGGGGTTGGACTAGAAGAACTTCAGAGTCTCTTCCAACTTTGCTATTCTGTATACCTCAGGCTCCTTCAGATGATAGTTCCTTTACTGGAAGTTGGACAATTTCCACTGTATTCCTGATCTTTGCACTGGACTCTTAACAACTACAACCAACTTCTCTTTTGAACATGTCCATCTTATCCAGTCCATTGTTAATTTCTGACATCTAGATCGACTCAATTATAACAAATGCCTCTCCCAGGCTACTAGACAGTGAATTAAAGCCCAATTTACAGCTTTATGAGCAGAAATGTTGTAAATTAAGTTTAATGACATATGACTGACTTGTTTGTCTTCTACCAGAGCCTAGTTAAGCTACAAAAATCATATTGATGGGATATACTTGGTTTCTGGACCGTGTCCAGTTCATCTGAAAAATAAGCTACTGACCAGAGCAGGGGAATACTTCTCACAAGGACTGTCATTTTGCTTAGTGTTTTATTAATGACTTGAATTAAAATTCTGAAAGAATGGTTACCACAGCAACAAATTAAAATCAAAGTGGTCTTATTTGTATAGAAAACAGGGCTGAAAACAATAGAATGTAATTTAGCAAAAATGCATACTGTAGATGCAGGATGGTAATATCTTACTTTATAGACATATTTATTAAAAAGATCTTGGAGTGTTAGTCAATTGCAAAACGAATATGAGTCAGCAAATGATGTTGCTATAAAAAAGGGGAAATGGACTTTTAGACTGCATAATCAGAAGTAAAGTTTACAAATCACGGACATTCCGATTTTATTTGTCATTGATCAAATGTTGATATATTCAACCCAGTTCTGGAACAGATTCAGAGAAGCAATGCAAGGATTGGAAATTAAATCAGGGAATAGAAACTAAAGCCTTGGAAGAGAATGGAGCAGTGTTTAGCCTTTTGGAAAAAAAGAAGACAGCTTTCTTTAGCTTCCTGAAAGAATGTCTTACAAAAGGTTGGAATCTGTTTATCTGTCCTTCCAGAACTGATTTAAGTTACAGAAAGATGGATTCCAACTGAAATGACCATGAAACCAGTTGCTCAGAGAAATGACAGACTCTACACCTGTGGATCGAGCCATCTGTTACATACAGTTGTTTCAACTAGATTCCTGTTATTATTATGGTTGGTTCCAAGATCAGCCAAATATTTAGACTAGATTTGGTGGTTTTGTCCACCAATCAAGTTCTTTATGAAGACCTGGGATAGGCAGATATTATGGTTTAATGGTGTTAAAGGTATTGTCCCAGGATGTAAGGTGTTCCAAATGTTCCAGTAGTTGGAAGTTCTTCCAAGTAAGCTTGTTCCAAATGTTCCAATTATTAATTTTTAGATTTCTGATGGATTTTACACAATAATTAAAGCAGTAAAATGTTAATAAAAAAATAAAAAAACCATAACGAATAAAAAAGAAAGGAAAAAGAAAGAAAAATATAAAGAAGCAGCTTCCAATCTTCATTACAGCAGTTTATAAATATATTTATCATCTGTTCTCCCTCTTTAAGGGTGTTTGAACTGGATTCCTATATTGAGTGGGTTATGGTGGTTGTGATTTGATCACCTCATCATGATTCTATCAGCTCTATGATCTGATCATAGATTCCAGTTCTATGATGACAAGATCCTTTTGCTGCCTTTGACTGTTAATTCTGTGGACAAATTACAAAATAATTATACAGCAGAATATACAGGGTGGATATGTTAATTATCTCTTGCTTAAAGCCCAGTTTACAGCTTTATGAGCAGAAATGTTGTAAATTAAGTTTAATGACATATGACTGACTTGTTTGTACATATGACATATATGACATATGACTGACATATGACTGACAATTAGTACAATTAGACTGACTTGTTTGTACATATGACATATATGACATATGACTGACATATGACTGACAATTTAATGACATATGACTGACAATTAGTACCCACTAATTGTTCCAGTCGCTTCTGAAATAAGTTGTAAATGCTCTTTTTGTCCAAATAATGATAATGTAATGAATGTTCAAGTGCATGTTCAAGTGATAGCTTTCTCAATGTATTAAAAATTACCTTTTCATGATTAAATGTCAAAGTAAGCTGCTAGTTTTCCATAAACTCCATTCCTTTCTCTAAAAAGTGCCCGAATAATTTATTCATGGATGCAGTGAAAGATTATAAGCAACCACCAGGCTTTGGGACAGTACAAGAAGACCTGCAGAAAAGCCTTTTAGCAGTTTTTAAATTCAGTCACAAGCCAGCTGTTACCATCTACCAATGACAAGGGGTTGGCAAGGACATTTTTCAAACATTTACCAAAATCCAATCCAAGAGAAAATGGTTTATTTTAATCCTTTGAAGCTGTTTCCTCAAATGGATAAATGTTTACATAACTGATCGTGTTAGATACAGTTTCTTCACACAAATGGGTTGTTGACAAGAATAAATGAAAATGTGATCTCATGTAATGTGTCCCACAAAAATAAAGGGAGGGTTTTCACTCAACGAGACACTTCTTACATTTTAAATTTCTTTGCACTTCCCCCTCCCCAAACTGAATACTATTTTTTATAAACAATGATGGTAAGAAATATATTCACCAACGGATCAATTTTCATGGCTGATGTAACCATAGTGAAAACAGCAAGCTATTACAGTTATCAATTTATTTGGCTTGTTTGCTAAATTTATATTCAGCTATCTCTCCACTCGATAACTCAAGATGGCATGCATAACACTTCCTCCTCTAATTGCCTCCTGTGAGGTCAAACTTGTGAGTTACTGTGATTGAAAAAGAGGGATTGGCTCAAAATCATTCAGTGAATTTCCATGGCTTCCATGAGAATGGACTTAACTATGAATCTTCTGGTGCCATTTTTTTTCTCTCATGCTGTTAGCAACATATCACATATTTGCCATAGAATTCTTCTGTTCATGGGGGACCAATTTCCAGAGCTATGTTCCTTATGTTTCTCTAGGAAATAATGAACTAGTGAATGTTAACATCTGGATCAGGGGTGGTGCTAGTCTCTCACCATCTTCAGGACAGCCCCATGGAACAACTTTGGGCCTATCATGGGCTGGATGTAGCCTGTGGGCTGCGTGTTTGACACCCCTGATCTTGATGATGCCAATGTTATCCTATAGTCCTACTTTTGGACAGTCTTGAGTATTTGAAGAGAAAGGATGAGATGTGTGTGAGAGAAAGAGGAGGGGAGGGAGGGGGAGGGAATCAAGTAGTGGATGTACAGTTTTAAAAGAAGGCTTATTTATTTATTTTATTTTATTTATTCATTAAATTTGTTTGCTACCCATCTCATCACAAGGACAGCATATTATGTTATGTTGTGTTGTGTTATGTTATGTTGTTATGTTCAGTGACCAATATGAAACACAATAATTAGAAAACTTAATTGGATAGTGTTTTTTAATTGCAGTAACACAAAACATAGCCACAATGCTCATAACGTTAGCATTAATTCAAATCAATACAATCAAACTGTATGTAACTGATACAGTCACACAAGTTATGATACAGTCATTGATACAGTCATTGATACAGTCATTGATACAGTCATTGATACAGTGTCATTGATACTGTCATAGTAAGATCTAATTCTTACTAATAGAGAAGAAGTGATAAAGGAGGTTGATATTTCTGGAACCTTGGGCAAGAATGACCATATCATACTGTAATTCAATATAATCCAAACACACTCAATAGAATATAATCCAATCAGTGTCTTAAACTTTAAAAGAATTTCTTGGATAAAAATCCTAAAGGGGAATACAACTCAAGAAGCAGGGAAAACACTGAAAAATATGATCATAAAAGCCCAGTCCAACACAGTATCACTGAAAAAGAAAAACAAGAAATTCAAGATGAAACCAGCATGATTCTACAAAGATCTCTCTGATAAACTGAAAGACAAAAATAATAAGTACAAAAAATGTAAAGATGGACACATAAGTAAAGCAGAATATCAGCAGATAATCCAAATCTGCAAAGATGAAATGAGGAAAGCAAAAGCTCAGAATCAACAAAGATTTGCAACAAAAGTCAAGGATAATAGAAATAGTTTCTTTCAACCTATAAATAACAAGAAAAAAAATCAAGGAAAAAGATGACAAGGAAGTAATAGAGAGAAAGCAGAACTTAACTCATTCTTGGTATCAGTCTTCACACAAAAAGAAACTATAGCCAACCTACTAAAAACATAAATGTAAAAGACAGACTAGAAATAAAAATTAAAATAAGCAAAAAAAATAGCACGAGCAGCACTTAGCAATAGCACTTAGACTTATATACTGCTTTACAGTATTTTACAGCCCTCTCTAAGTGGTTTACAGAGTCAGCCGTATTGCCCCCAACAATCTGGGTCCTCATTTTACCAACCTCAGAAGGATGGAAGGCTGAGTCAACCTTGAGCCTGATGGGATTTGANAAGGATGGAAGGCTGAGTCAACCTTGAGCCTGATGGGATTTGAACTGCCAAATTGCAGGCAGCCGACAGTCAGCAGAAGTAGCCTGAAGTACTGCATTCCAACCACTGCACCACCAAGGCTCATGGTAAGTGAACACCTGTCTGATCTTGATGAATATAAATCACCGAGACTGGATGGATTACATCCCAAAGTTTTGAAGGAGCAGGCAGATATTATCTCAGAACCATTGTATCATATCTTTACAAAGTCTTGGAGCACTGGGGAACTTCCAAAATGTTTTCAAAGAAAAAATAGAAAGTCCAGTTGCCTCTTGAAAAAGCATCTTTGGCACAACCATGAGCTGGATGACTTAGAATCTTCATAGACATGTAATTCTATGCTGCTTATTTTAGAAAGTCTTTCTGTCCTAAACATTAATAACATCCATATCAATTGGTTTAGTTATGCTGTAGTTTTGCACATTGTTCACATTCATAATGTTTGTGGCATGTAAATAAATGTTTCTTACTTAGCATATTGTATGAATCCAGTCAATTGGGGTTTATTTGTTCTGTATGGAACTTGGTAGCTTCCAAGTTCCTCTTTCTGATTGACCGAAAAGGCCACTCACGGATTGGTTAATTCAGAACCAATCCGGAAAGCCTGCCAAACGTCGGGAACTGTCAAAAGAGTGTCATTGGCCACAAGCCACAGGCAAGCCACTATAAAAAGGGCTGCCGCGGCTTGGGCTGTTGTTCCGTANAAGGGCTGCCGCGGCTTGGGCTGTTGTTCCGTATACGTTTAGCTTGCTAGTTTAATAAATTGTTGTTGTTTGGAACCTGGTCTCATACGCTTCTTTCCGGACAGAACATTATTCAACAACCAAGTTTAAATACAACACATCTTGATGTGATAGGTCAACCTGGTTAGTATGTCAAGCCCAGTAACAGATCTTCAGATGTTTTCAAGTGGTATAAAAGTACCCTTGGATATTTCCTTCCCAGTAGTTCCTGTTCCAAAGCAGATTGTTTCTCTCTTCATTTTTACTAAGGGTTTCGGCAAAGACCTAACCACTTCCTCTTCTATGGGTTCCCACAGAAAATCATGAAAGCAGAAACTTTGTTTTCAATGCATGATGTTAACACTTGCACGTAATAACTCCAAGAAACTCCTGTAGGTCACTGTAGGGTCAATTACATAATTCTCTGAAACTGTCTTCTGCTTATAAAATGATGTATATGGCAAGTCAGATCTCTCTTTCTTCAGTACAGTTGTAGCTCACCTTTGCAATGATAGGAAAGTTTCATATAGCTGATACAAACAGGGAAGTGATGTTGGGAGTTCCCCAAGCTGCTGGTATTCTTAGGAATTCAACTTTCTTTCTCGGGGTAATAAGTCAAGAGTGACTCAGAAATTCATGCATCATGCACAGGCCACACCCACCCTGGCTCCGCAAAGGCAAGAAAAGTCACAATACATCCAGTTTGACACCCGTGTTTTAGAGGATGTTTAGGCCGTTTCAAGGATCTGGTAGGAAGTTTGGTTAAAACTTTGATTGGCTAAAGGAATAAAGTATGGCACTTGACTCGAGCAGCTTTGTTCTGTTGTTAGATCTACTGTACCTTCTTGCTTACTGAGAACCTCAGAAAGATGAAGCCTTGTCTATCATAATTAAAGTCTTTTAAGGCAGCAGCAGATTGGATTTCAATAATGCTCAATATGTCTTTCAGTGATGGCATGTTTTCTGTCATGCCCCTGTCGGAATCTGAATCTGAGGGGAAAGAAGAGCTGACAGAAAGCAGGAGAGTGGCTCTGTTGGCTATGGAGGAAATTGGGAAAGGGCAAAGTCAGGCTGGGCAGAGCAGGAGAACAGTAGAACAGGGGAGAGGGGGTTCACCCTTCTCATCCTAGGGTGCACAGGGAAGAGTGCAGAAGAGAACAACATGGGTGGTGTGGCTTATGAGGAAAAAAAGGACCCACATGGCTCCATATTGGCTGAACTGAGGGCCTATCTACAACTATATTCATTTTCCCATTCAATCAAGTAAAACACATTCACCTCCAGCCAGGTCCCATCTATGTAAAAAGGCCATCTGGCATGGTCTTGGAAGCAAACTTTTTCGATCATTGCTCCCATCCTCTGGAATTCCTTCCCAGAGAGAAGGCATGCTGCAGTTGGCAGAATAATCAAGTCTTGCCTGCTTTCCAGAAAGAAAGAGGAAGGAAAGAACTGTATTTCTGCAGAGAAGGGCAATTCAGAGTGTTGGCTTACATTGTTCCACCAGGCTTTGGGGACTTTTGGGAAATGAACTGAAATGGTCCCAGTGCCAAAATATTATATTAGTTTTAATTTTACCATAGATTGTATTTTCATAATTGACCATTTCTATTCTTGCTTGTTTTTTTAAAATAAACTGTATAGAGTAGCCTTGGCTAAAGTAGTTTATCAATTAATTAAAAAAAAAGTAGTCCTCGACTTACAATAGTTCATTTATTAACCATTCAAAGTTACAAAGACACTGAAAAAGTGACTCATAGTCATTTTTCACAGTTGCGACTTTTCCAGCAGCCCCATAATCATGTGACCAAAATTCAGATGCCTGCCAATGGGTTCCTATTTATGACTGTTGCTGTGTCCCAAGCAGTGGTGGGATTCAAATATTTTTATCACCAGTTTGGTGGGCGTGGCTTGGTGGGCACGCTTTGCGTGTATGCACACACTTTGCGTGTGTGTGTGCACCAAACGCACACTTTGTGCAGGCGCAGAGGCATTTGCATAGGTGCAGAGGCATTCTAATTCACCTCCTGCAAGCCTGCATGATCCCAGTCACTTCAGCAGCTGCCGTGTGACATTCTTCTATGCCGCGCAAAGCAGCTGCGCTTCAAATTCAGAGGATAAAGGTGAGTATGGGTGCCTGGGCGGATGGGAGGGGGGCAATAGCAGAGCGGTGAAGAGAACCGGTTTCGTCTCTGCTGCTCATTGCTGCTACTGGCTTGGTAGAACTGGGCCAAACCAGTAGAATACCACCACTGGTCCCAAGATTATGTGATCACCTTTTGTGGCCTTCTGACAAGTGAAGTCAATGGGGAGGCCAGATTCACCTAACAACCAGGTTACTAACTTACCAACTGCAATGATTCACTTAATAACTGTAGCAAGAAAGATTGTAAAATGGGACAAAATTCACTTAACAAATGTCTCATTTAACCACAGAAATGTTGGGCTCAGTTGTGTTCATAAATTGAGGACTACCTGTAAAATACCATGCAAATTACTAATGTCTCTATCAGTTCTGTGTCACTAAATATAGTGAAAGCCCACGTAAGAGTTGCCATTGATGAAGGAAGCAGTGCTTGGTATTATGTGGTAAACATCACTCTGAAATATAAGAGCTTTTCTTTCATTCATTTGTATTTGTGTGTGTATGTGTGCGTGTGTACAGCCTTCTTCCCACTGAACATCCAGCTTTCAGAGTCTCTGTCTGTCATTTACACTTACTTCTGCATCACTGGAACTCAGGGATGCTACATATAATCTGTGTAGTGCTGGTGAATGAACATTGTGCCATCATCTGTGATGGGTATCAAATACTGTAATACGGTAAGTCTTACCACCTAACATCTTTCTAACATGCCATGAGGAATACAGATAAAAAAGCTTTGTTGTCTGCTATGGCAATGCCATTTGAGCAAACATTAAAAAAATTAATTTTCTTTTGCCTTTGTAAAATTATTGGCTTTCTATGACATGACAACACTCAACAGTAGCAATTTCTTTTTCCAATAGAAGAATTACCCATAACCAAAACTCTCCTCCTTCTATGGACATTGCAGTGCTAATCCATTTGCAGAAAACAAACTGGATATTTAAAGCAGCTTATCTTGAAACAAATTACTTCCTTTTCCCACACTTTCTTAAAAAGGCCTTGGCTGCAGCTTGAGATCCCATTTAAGAACAGCACTGACTTATTTATAGCAATTCTTTGCATATTTAAAAGGGACTTTCCATATGGTATGAGTATAGGAACCTAACAGTGTAACAATTAACTGACAGTGAGAATGGTCTTTACAGTGCCTCCCAAACAGAGGAGAGATTACTTAACCATTTGAAATAGTGAACCCTGGATTCAAACATTGGAGACACCGCTGTTTCCTAGCTATAGAGTTTAGTCAGCAGAATTTTCAGAAGTTTGGGGAATGCATTTTAGAGACTACATTATACTGAAACAGATTATTGCTGCCAACCTCAGCTTTTTTTTAGATCCATTGTCTTAAAGGCCTTGCTAAATTTAATCTATGGACTACATTTCCATCTTAATCTAATGTTTGTTGCTACTTTGCTGCATGTTTTTGCTTTCTTCCGTGGAGTGGCTTTTTTGAAAACAGAAGTCACATTTTGCAAATGGAGATGAGCATTTTAATCTCACATTAGCTAAACAAAAGGCAATATCTCTACGAGCAAAGAAAGATTGTACAGTACAGTACATATGATATTATGCAACACCCTGCATTTGTTTCGAAGACCATATTCATGCTAGAAGCTCAGTATTCTACATAATTGAAATTTCCTATCCAGAAAACCTTGATTCTTGTTTTTATTCGGTATTTGGACTTCTTAGAAGCCAATACTGTTCAGTACAATCACTCATGTACTTACAGATATACTGGTGGCTTCCAAATTCAATGAATGCTTTGGAAATTTGTCTGTCATTCCTTCATATAATCAATAGGTTAATGTCCTGAAAATATCTTACCCCAAACTACTGAAAGTAAGCCAAAGAATTGTTGAGTACACTAAGTCTATGTCAGTATTGGGTGATCTATGAGCCTAAAGATACTCAGATTCCCTTTTTTATTTCCCAAGGTATCAGTGCTAGCTATGATAGCTGGAAAACCTTCATTTTATGATAGGAAGGACATTAAATTTGTTGTGTCAGCCTTAACATGGGTACAATACAGTTTTTAAAACCCCTTCCCCCAAATCACTGGAAAACCTCAGTGCAGCAAGGTTATTGTAATATTATATACATGAAGATGGAAGAGTACAGTAACACTAATCATGGAGGAATGGATTAGGAAGATGGCTGAATTTGCAGAAATTGCTAAATTAATCAAGGAGGAAATGACAGTCCTTTTTATAAGCAGGAGTTGTCTGATAGAAGTAAAAACTCTTTATAGAACTTTTGCTGAAAATGGATGAAAATGAACTGCTGATTTTAGGATTTATTGATTAAAATGTTTGTTTATGGAAAGAAGGGAACTATGATATGGAATATGGGAGGATGGAGATGGTAATTACTGTATTTCTAGTTGCTGCAAAGAAGATTGGAGGTCACTTCTTTGAATACCTTTTCCCCTGCTTTTTGTTATACTTCACTTTTATCCTTTTCTAATTTTTTTGTATTTTTTTAAAAAATCTTTATAAAATCTTCTTTTAATGAAAAACATTTTTTAAAGGAAAATCTCCAACACAAGTGTGATGAAGCTCCACCCACTGTAATTCTTGAGCTTTTCTTTCAATCATTAAGAAAGAAAGACTGATGATTAGATCCATCAAACATAGACAATATTCTATGCTTTAGGATTTTCTCCAACATGCCAATATTCCTTGATTTGCCAGAAAGGAATTATCTGGAAAACAAAATGAAAAGAAAAGGTTTTCCTGGGGTCATAAATGTTCATTATTCAGTATTGTAAGCATTCAAAACTGAAAAACTGTTATATTTGATAGTCAGTGTGCTATAATAAGTAATTTATTTATTTGAATTTAAAATAAGATTAGGGAGCTATAAATTCATTCTCAGCCATGGAAACCCCTCAGTAATTTTAGCCAATTATTTCTTTTCAATTACATATTTCATGAGGAATGAAACCTTGAGCTGTTGAACCTTGTGGAAAGATAGGTTATGACACATACATTAAAAATATAATAAATAAAATGTGTAACCATATGAACAAGAAACCTATCTTTGTTTTTAATCATTTTTGTACTTAATAAAACTATTTTGAACTTTTATGTTCCAATACTTGTTAGGATCCTTTTTTATATGTTAATGAAAAGCAAAGGATGAAAAAAATGTCTTTATAAACATAAAAACAATCTCAAAATCTCCATTTTAATTATTCTTGACTCAGCTTGAGATTAAGAATGTTAGGACTTGTTTTATTCGGAAAACACACGAAGTAGACCGGGTTCCAACAACAAAAGGTTTTATTCAAACAGTAGTCAGAATAGGAACACTTGGTCTGTGAGCCCGCGGGCCCAGGCCTTGTATACATGGCTGGCCTGCCTGCTTTCCAGCCTATGGCATTCCTTTAAAATTTGCCTGAAGGACCTTTGATTCAGGCGCAGCTCTTTGGGGATTTGGTCTCCTAGTGAACGAGCACATTTCCAGCTTCGACTTGTATCTGGACTCACACTGCAAAACGATGATATCTAGGTATTTCAACCGATTTACATAATAATAGACAACGTCTCATGTCACGGACAACGATGGTAGGTAAGTCTAGGATTCAAATTCAAGCTTCATTTCTGACATATAGAACATCGAAAGCCTCCCCTCAGTTTAGTTTCATCGTTGTGACTGTGATTAGACATCAAGTTACGATAATAGAGTCCGCAGGATAGGGTGGCGGAGCTGTCTCAGCCCGAAATCATCCGATTAGACCTTGCGCGCGGTTCATTCCTAGCGAAGACTTCGAGACCGTTCGGATGGGGCTGCTGTGTCTTCCGATCTTCGTTCTGGAACCTTCTGGAAGGGTGAGTCAGTCAATTTTAAACCGGCCACCTGAGTTGCTTAGGCCGGCGTTTTGCCGGCTCCACTCCCCGTTTCCATTGGGCAGGTTGAGCTGGCCTGGCGGCCCCTTCCGATGGGCTCTTCCCGCGAAGTCTCTTCAACAAGTGATCTTTATTTTGCTCTTTTGTTGGGTATAAATCATTTGTTTTAGTTTTAAAGCGGTTTATTAAACTATCTCGTCCTCAGCCTGGTGAGAAGATTTCAGCCAGGAGCTGCTTAGGTCGCTGTAGGGTTTCGTATTCAGCATGACCGAGACTGGTAATTTGTGTGTCGTAGTCCTCTCAATTATTCGGGTCGGCTGGTCTATGTGCCTGCTTCCACTCCCTGCCATCGTCATCCGTTAAAAATGGGTAGGATTTGGGGCTGTAATTTGGGTAATTTGTCCTGGTACCCACACAACGGTTCACCTGTGAAGTTCTTTGCGTATACCCAAGTCGCCTATTTCGAATTGCTAAACTTTGTGGAGGAATCAGGGGGGTTTTCTGGGTTAAAATTTGGGTGTATCTGTCAAGGTGTGATCGTAATTTTCGTCCATAAGTAATTCCGCCGGGACTTGTTAGTAACTGACTGGGCGTTATGTGCTGGAGTGTGAGTAAACAGTTACTTTTTGTTGGACATCCCCTATGTCATTCTTTCTAGCCCTTCTTTTGTGAATCGGACCATTCTCTCGGCTCTGCCGTTTGCAGTCGGATGAGCCGGCGCGGTTAGGGCATGTCTGATACCTAGGGAGGCTAGGTATTGCTCGAATTGCAAGCTTGTTAGTTGTGTCCATTGTCCGAGACAAAGAACGTCTGGTAGACCGTGGGTGGCGAAAAGGTCGTCTAATTTTTTTTTAGCGTTTCTGTTGTCGTTGATGGCATGATTTTTACTTCAAGCCAATTTGAGTAGGCATCAACGACAACCAGAAAGGTAGTCCCCTTGGTTGGACCCGCGAAGTTCTGTATGAATTCTAGACACAGGGTCCCCTAGGGGTCTCCCAGTCCTGATGGGTGCTTGGAGGAGAAGGTCTGATTCCCTGGCATTTATGGCAAGAGCTTACCCAATACTCTATGTCCTTATCAAATACCTGGCCACCACACATAGCTCCTGGCCAGGCTTTTCATTTTAACCATTCCAGGGTGACCCTCGGGCAATAACCCTAGTACCGCTGGGCTGCAACTTGGTTGGATGACCACCGATCTCCCACAGCAAACACCCGTTTTGAATAGAAAGTTCAGTCTGTCTGGACCGGAACGGTTTAAAAGTTTCAGTTTTTTGTGTCTCCGGCCAGCCTTTACCTACCCAGCCAAGAATACAGGCAGTCAATGATCCTTAGCGGTGGCTCTTGCGACATCATAGGCAAGATGGTAGATCGGGACAAGTCTCTATTTGCACGATGTCATTGCTGGTGCCGTGGGTCTTCATCAGTGGTTGGTAGGGGTGCCTCTGCTCAAAGCGTCCGCATGGGAAATTTGTTTCCCTGGTCGATGTGTCAGAGTATAGGAATAGGCTGCAAGGAACTCTGACCATCTAGACATTCTTGGTGACAGTATGTTAGGCGTCGGCTTGTTTCCCGCCAAAATTCCCATCAGTGGTTTGTGATCCATTATAATTTGAAAAGCCCGCCCGTACAGATATTCGGTGAAGCGTTTTACTCCACGACTATTGCTAGGGCTTCCCTGTCCAGTTGACTGTAATTTCGCTCAGTCTTTGATAGAGTCCTAGAATAATATGCGACGGGTGCTTCTCTGCCATCAGGAAGTTGGTGGCTTAGGACGGCACCTACTCCAAATGGTGAAGCGTCGCAGGTACTCTTAAAGGCAGTGTGTTGCTAAATTGGATGAGAACGTTTGTTGATGTTAGCAACTTTTAATATTTTGGAAAGCATTCCTTTCTTTGCTACCCACGCCACTCCAGTTTGCCTTTTTATCTAAAAGACGGTGTAACAGTTCAGCTATAGTGGCCTTGTTTGGGAGAAATACATGATAAAAATTAATAAGTCCTAAAAAGGCTTGTTGTTCGTTTTGTTTCTCGGTTCAGGTGCTTCTTGTATTGCCTTGATTTTTTTTATCTGTGGGGTGGATGCCTCACCGTCTATTTGAGTAGCCCAAGATCAACGTTTTTTTTCATTAGGCAGCATTTTTTCCTTTTTTACTTTAAGGCCAGATTCCCTAAATTTGGTTAGTACTTCTGTGAGTCTTTTTTTTTAATTGAGTCTCATCTCTGGCCGAGATTAGGACGTCGTCGAAATAGGGAACGACCCCCTGTATGCCATTAAGGAGACGTTCCATCAAACTTTGAAAAACGCCCGGTGCCACCTTACTCCAAATTGGAGCCGGTGGCATTTGAATGCACCCTTGTGTGTGACAATGGTTTGCGCTTCTGCTGTCTCTGGGTCCACTGGGAGTTGCTGATAGACTTGCGCCAAGTCCAGTTTAGCAAAAACTTTGTTGTTGCCTTGCTGAAGTGAGCAAATGTTGGACTAACTGGCACCGGGTATGCGCTTGGTTGTAAAGCATGGTTCAGGGTTGCCTTATAGTCACCACTACGAGATTCTAATGGACCCGTCAGGGGTTTTATGAGGTGTAACAATAGGCGTTTCCCATTTGGCATGGTCCACAGGTTCCAACACCCCCTGGGCTATTAGTTTGTCGAGTTGTTCCTCTATCTTTGCTTTAGTGCAAAGGGAACTCGTCTGGCTTTTAATCTTCTTGGGGCTATTTGGGGATCTAGGTTAAAAAGAAATAGGGTTTCCCCGATACTTGCCCAGTGAGCCGTCAAAAACGTCTTGGAATCTCGCAGATGAGGTCATCTTCCCAACCGTTGTAGTTACTCGATCGTCACCCGGCTCCAGTCCCCGATGCCCAAGGGTGCGAACCATTCGATGCCCAGGAGGCTCGTTCTGTCCCGGTCGACGATGGTTAGCGGCAGTCCTTTTTTGACATGTTGCTTATAAGTGACCGAAAATATGTCCCATGCCAATTACAGGGATTCGGTTTCCCTGATGAGTGTCTTTGAGAGTCAAAGGTTGTTTTTGTAATTGTCTGGATTTGATGTCTGGACCAGGCTTTTTAATGGTATCCCAAGAAACCATCGAAAAGGAAGGCACCGGAGTCCACCTCCATCTTACAGGGCTTCCCTTCGATTGTTACAGTCACTTTAACCTTCTTGCCGCTTTCCGTCTGAGCGCTTTCTATAGTGACGGTTTGGTGTGTATTGGCTCGTTTCTCTTGTTGCCACTTTCTCCCGCTCGTTTGGGCCCGGCTCGTGTTGGGGAATTTCTGCGTCTCGTGGGGCTATAGTTTTTTTTGTTTCTGCAGACTTTCTCGATGTGCCCACGTTTTTTACAGTACCTGCAGATAGCATCGAGAAATCTGCATATCTCGGCTCGGGCTAGGTTTCCGTCCGCAGCACCAGCGCATTCCCGCCATTTCTCTTTCCGCGCTCTTTTTATTTGCCGAGCAGATGGTGGACCTCGTCGTCTTCCCTCGCTTGATTCGGTTTCCCTCTCCCATCTCTTCGAAATGGGGTGGTGGTGGTAGGCTGCTTCCTTTCTCTAGTTGGGGTTTCTTCGCCATTTTTGTTCATTTTCTTCATTGTGACCGCCGATTTCTTTGCGGCTTCAGCGGCCATGGCTTCGCGATTGCTTCGGTCACAGTGACATTGGGCTTTGTTTAATAGCTTACTTTGCGCTGTAATGTCTTTGAGCCCCAATACCACGCGATCCCTCATCGCTTCGTCGATGTTTAGGAAGTCACACTCACCCCTATTTGCCTTAGAGCAGCCCGAAATCGGCGACGGTCTCCCCCTCTCGCTGGTCTCTGCGGTAGAATTCATGCCGCTTTATTAACTTTGACACTACCGGAGCGTAGTGTGCTTTGAGGATTCTTTGTAGTTCTGGCCACGTTAGTTGCTTAACGTCTCAGGGCTTTCGCAAGGGCTTTTGCCATTTTGACACACCGTTGGTCTGCAATGGGTGAGGAAATACAGCTCGCTTGCGTTGTTCCGAGATGTCATCGCATTTCATTGCTCTCCAGATACATTTGGAAGCGATCTGTGTATGACTCCCAATCCTCATCGCTAGGATTGAAGGGTGCGGGCGGTGCGTTGCTTCCAGACATCTCTGCTGGCGTCTGGCTTCTATCACCGCGTGCAGGTTTCGCGTTCAGGACGACTCCATCCTCGTCGCCAGTGTTTTTATTCGGAAAACACACGAGGTAGACCGGGTTCCAACAACAAAAGGTTTTATTCAACAGTAGTCAGAATAGGAACGCTTTGGCTGCAGCTGAGGCCAGCCTTTTTATACAGGCTGGCCTGCCTGCTTTCAGCCTATGGCATCCTTTAAATTTGCCGCCTTTCAGCAGCTCTTTGGATTAGGTTTCTCAGTGAACCAATCCACTTCTTACTTATCTGGACCAATCAGAACAGTAGTCTAGGATTCAACCATTTACATATAGAACAGGACTTTTATTACATTAGAAACTATTCAAAGTCTTGCTAAAATGTGACAAAACTGTAACTTGTGATTTTATAACTCCCAATTATGTAATTGTATGTGCAGAAATAGATATTTTATTTGCTGCTTATACCAAAAATGGAATATTCTTCTCAAAGAAATATATAGGATGCCATAGATTCTCCAGATTTATTCATTAGTGGCAAACTAATTACAACTCATAATTTTTATCCAGCATATATATTTTATTTGTTTATGTGCAAGCTACATTATGAGATGAGGCAGGATTTCCATTCTTAAAAAAGTAAATTAAGGTATAAAATACTTTTTATTCTTTATACAGAATTATATTTTTACCCATGGATATTAAAATAGAAATGGCAAAATGAACTGATATGTATTTTTCCGAACTTATACAATAAGAGTAATTCTATATGTATCAAAAATGTTTCCTCCATGAATATCAGTATTATCTCAGTGTTTGCCGAAAGAACCCATAAAGTGTGATATAGGGATGTGTACATGAATCTTTGAACAATTGAGGGAAAAGAAGAAGAAGGGAATGGCAGAGAATGAGGTGGCTGGATGGAGTCACTGAAGCAGTCAATGTGAGCTGAAATGGACTCTGAAGGATGGTACAGGAAGGCCTGGAGAAACGTTGTCCATGGGGTCGCAATGGGTTGGACATGACTTCATAACTAACAACAACAAATATGAATCTTTATATATATCAAGGAACAACTTAAATTTAAATGTATAATTTATTCCATGTAGAAACAAATCATAATATTTCAAAGCTGTGGTCATAGCCTAAATCCCTCCAAGCTTTGTTGTCAACATACCCTCTCCATTCCTCCATTTTACATACCCTCTCCATTCCTTTTCTAGAAAAACACTATGTCACCCTGATTTATGTCCTTTTTTAGGAGCTGTGATGGTGACTGTATTCTGACTCTGTAAACCACTTCAAGAGTGCTGTAAAGCATTATGAAGCAGTATATAAATCTAAGTGCTATTATTATTGTTATTATTTCAAGTGGTGCACAAAAAGATTAGTTGCAGAACATCTCACAACAGAATTACAGGTAGACTATTAAAAAAAAATAGAATGTCTCTCCAACAAAGTGAAAGGGATAGATGGAAGAATGTAACAGGACTAAGGAATAAAACCTCATTGCTTCTTGTCATCGTAGACCAGGGCTGTCAAACTCACGGCCCACAGGCCAAATGTGTCATGTGCTAGCCATGCTCCTACCCGGTTTAGTAAAGGGGGGGGGAGTCCCGATACATCACATGCCATGATGACGTGAGATTGACACTCTTGCTGTAGAGTCCAACTCAAAAGCTTCATTAGTGAATTTTGGCTCATTCTAAATAATGTTGCTTTTTCACAGAACTTGGCTTATGATATTTATATATTGATTTTCAGGTGGTTGCCCAGCCTAGGCAGTAACTTGTCACTAGTAGAAAGAGATAATCCAGACACAATGACCATGGCCTACAGCAGATTCATATCTACTGTATTGCTCTCCCCTATACTCCTGGCAACACTATTACAATTATTTAAAAATAGCCGTATTCAGACTTTATTAAATTAGGAGTATTCATCGCATGAACACTCCCAGTAAGTTCCAACAGTGACAATATTATGCAGCTGAGATCAGCCTTCAGCCATGAATCCTGAAGAGTCTTTACATGTACAACTCCATGCACTTGAGCCACATTCCTGACAATAAAGAAAGCTAGTATTTCAAAGGAGACCACAGAATAAAACTATACTGAGTTGGTCAAATATGTCAACTTTGACCTGTATCAAGATAAATGTTCATTTTTTATTTACCTTTTTTTAGATTAAGTAACCTAAATAGAGCTACAATGACATTATGTGCCATTTTAGAAAATTTTATTTAACTTATTTTATTTTTATTTGTCAATTGCTTACAAGATAATAGGTAGAAGTAAAAACATAGTTATAAATACATAGATACATATAAGAAAAATCAAATAATATAAAAGAAACAATAGGACAGGGACTGTAGGTATGTTGGTGCGCTTATGAAGCCCCCTACAGACCTCTTAGGAAAGGGGTGAGTTCAATAGTAGACAGTCTAAGGTTATGTTTTTGGGGTTTGGGGAAGAAAACACAGAGTCAGGTAGAGTATTCCAGACATTGACCACTCTGTTGCTGAAGTCGTATTTCCTGCAATCAAGTTTGGTGCGATTAACCTTGAGTTTGTATCTATTGTTTGCTCTAGTGTTGTTATTGTTGCAGCTGAAGTATTCATTGACAAGTGGGACATTGCAATGTATGATTTTATATACTATACTGAGATCAGACCAAAGGTGGTGTAGTTCCAGGTTTTCTAGGTCTAGAATTTCGAGTCTGGTGGCATAAGGTATTTTGCAACTAGTAAAGGAGTGGAGAACTCTTCTTGTGAAATATTTCTGGACTTTCTCAACTGTGTTAATATCAGATACGTAATGTGGGTTCCAGACTGATGAGCTGTATCAAGTATTGGTCTAGCAAATGTTTTTGTATGCTCTAAGTTATTAGTGTAATATTACCAGAGAAAAAGCTACATAAGATTAGGTTAACAACTCTTAATGCCTTTTTGGTTATGTAGTTACGGTAGGCTCTAGCACTTAGGTCATTAGAGATAAGTATTCCAAGATCCTTGACAGAGTTTGGATCATCATCAAGGTCTTGACTATTCAGCCTGTTATTTATTTTCTGATTTTTTTTTCCAACATGTAGGACAAAGCATTTATATGTTGAGATTTGAAGTTGCCATTTGCTTGACCATTCTGATACATAGTCAAGGTCTTTTTGAAGGATAGCAGTATTGTTTGTGGTGTTGAATAGCTTTACATCATCAGTAAAAAAGAACACAGTTGCTCTTGATATGATCACAGAGGTCATTTATGTAGAGTATGAAAAGAGTTGGTCCTAGAATACTGCCATGGGGGACACCACTGTTGACAGGTACAGAATTTGATACGACAAATACTGAGCCAAAGAATGTGTTAAAGAGGTTGGCTTTAATAATAATGCTTGGGGGATTTTACTTTCTAGGAAAGGACACTTCAGGGCAAGACTTCTCCTCTGGGTTTCCACTTCAGAGATGTTGGTGGACCATATTCAGGCTATAAACTAAAACTAAAACACTTCTTTTCAAATATAAAACTACTGACCTAATTTTCAGGTATCTAGCTGAAATGCTTCTGGCATTCTGAATATGCCAGATCTGTCACTATGGTAATGTTTTATTTTCAGAATATTTAGTACAGATACTGCCATGCAGGCTGGGTTCTTTTTTTGGAGAAAAAAAAACATAGATGCACATTCACAAACATTCTTGTGTACATGGTAGTTCAAATTCAGTTGCAGAAAGATGTTTCAATGTATGAGGAAGTATAAACTAATCACCTGCTACTCTTTAAAGTAGCTGCTTTGTTTCCTGCTGGAATTGCATAACTGTTTTATTTAAAAGGTACTGTTGCTTTAAATAATTGCATGAAGATTCTACATGTGCTTTCTTATGAACTTTAAACCTGTTTTGGAAACTGAATATAAGCACTCCACAACCCTAACATATACACATTGAGAAAAAATGATATCTGTCCCCGTCTCTCAGTTTATTTCTTGTTTTAATGCATGACACATTTTCTTTTGATGACTCTGACCAGAATATTTGAATATTTTTCTTGTTAGAAAACAATATCTATTTTCAATAACAATTTACAAATTATATAGACGTATTGATTTTAAAAGGAAGTTAATACCTTTTCATCATCAAAATCTGTCTTGTGTTCCAAAGAAATAAATCAATAAATAAGTAAATAAAATTAAGAAGGACACTAACTTGAGATAAAAATCAGATAGCATTAAAGGTACATCAGAATGCCTTAGCCTGTTATAAAGACCGAATCTCAGCTTAGTATCACTATTAAAATTTTGCCACCATAGGAAAGAAAGCATAGTCTGGATCAGCTAATGCCGGTACTATACCTTCTCATTTACTAAGTTACAACTTCCATTATTCCCTCCAAAGCATAATCTCCAAGCCTACTGAGGATGATGGAGTTTTAGTCTAACAGATGTTGAAACCATTGGGTTGGGAAGCTGGTATAGCTGAAAGCCAGCAATTAGTCCTCTATATTTCAACTGTCTGGGCCGGATCTCCTGACAAATGTCTTTTCCTTGGGTTTAGCTGTCTATCTTGATGCCAAGAATCAATATGCAGTTTCAAATTTTAATTCACTTAATACAGGTGTGACTTTTCAGCATCATCTGGAAGCCTTCTTGCATTTTAGTTATATAGAATCATGTAAATAATAATTTTTAAAATTTATTTATTAGATTGGTTTGTGGCTCATCTTGCTTCAAGGTGACTCTGATTACATAGTTGATTAGGGAGATGAACAGATCATTGGAGAATCTAAAAGTCAACTCCATTATTCATTATTGCTCAATAGATCATACCCTTGTGTTTACTTGCCTCCTTTCAGTGGTCTGCTATTTATCATTCTGTAATAATAAAAAATTAATCTTTAGTATGGCTTCAAAGAGAGTTGCTTCCTGCCATTGCTAGATGACAGCCAACTCTTCAATGTCAATAAACAAGAAATCCAACAATTGAGCAGTTAATAGTAATAGCACTAAGGCAGTACTTTACCCTTTTAATGCTACTCCATTTTCTCTCTTTCTGAGCAGAGAGCTACACTTGACTTTTAATGACCATAGTTGGTTTGAGTTTATTTCTCTCAACAGGTGGGCCATTAATTGAAATATAAATTTTGAAGATCTATTTTTAATTCATTCCTCAGGTACTTTGATGTGCTTCCAAGTATTCTGAGGAGACAATTATAACAGACTCACAGTCCAGCTAGTTCTCTTTCTTCTGAAAGAAAAATAAAAGGCTAGGCACACAAAACACGATCAGTTCAGTAATTTCACCACATAAGACAGTTGCTTGTAGGTCATTATTACTATACACAACATCGGAGAAATTGGTACAGAGTATTTGCATCAAAATAAGCAAAACTGCTTTGGATCCTGCATCTTTGTCAACTTCATATCCAAATCTGGCCTGCTAAATTTTAAGACTTTGCCCAGTAGCAACTCATTTGACATGTTTTGAGTGTGGAGAGGGGAAAAGAAGGGAGGAGAGTGGAAGGAATATCTAAGGAACAAATGAAAATAATTGATAAGAGTACCTTGAAAAATTTACATTATTGATGATTTTCCCTCAGGGATTATTAAAAAGGACTAAGTAGATACTAAACTGGTTAGTCCTGGAACTCATATTAAGTTTTCTTAACAAAATCAACATTTCATAATCATAAAATGTTTTACTCACTTTTACTCAGGCTTGAAAATGATTTTAATAAGTGTTACACTTGAATGAGATGTTCAGGAGTATACCATTAGTAAAATTCATTATGTGAAGTAGTTTGCATCTCTTTTTATCTATTAAATTCTGTTGGCCAGGTACTGAGGCAGTAAAAAATACATCAAAAACACAATAATGAAGACAATTAATCTGAATTCTCTTGTAGAAATAGCTTTTGTGAAAGACAGAAATTTCAACTGCCTCAGAAAAGTCCCACTCTCCCATCTTGGAAGTGCATATTTTGTGCCTAAAAGCCCCATAATCCACCAAATACTATGTTTTCTACAAGCTGTATTTGACATGAACAATAAACATACTACTAAACACTAATAAGAAAAATTAAAAAGTCTGGAAAATTGATATGACAGTACAAAGAGACAGCAGAATAAAAGAGAAAGAGCAGGAGAAAACCACAAAATGCAAACACCAAATAGCAGTACCATGTCTATGGCAAAAGAAAGCAAAGATAGTACCAATGAAAATAGGTGCCTTGAGTGCAATCTCCAAACAACTGGAGGACCCCTTGAACACCAAAGGTTCCAAATGGCAGCTTTATTTGCAACAGCTTACATCCTGCAATGATATCTTTAACATCATCAAACATCTGTTTAGCCCAGGTCTCTTGACAAAAATACCAAATCTAGTCTAAATACCTGGCTGACTGTACAATAAAAAACAATAATAATAAATATAATGATGATAAAATAAGCAAAGGTGGTACCAATAGTAATAGGCACCTTGGGTGCAATTTCAAAATACTTGGAGTACCACTTTGGCATTGACAAAATCACCATCAGTCAATACAGCTTACATCCTGAGATGAGACTTTTAACACATTTACATGTACTATCTCAGTCCGTGGGAAGGATTCAACAGATGGGCAAAAATGCCAACTCTACTCTGAATATATGGCTGATTATACGCAATGATCCAAAATGATGATGATAGTGATGATGATAATGATAAATATGATTCCCCAAATCCCAAAAACTTTAACCTCAGACTGTCTACTATTGACCTCACCCCTTTCCTAAGAGATCTATAGGGGGCGTCCATAAGTGCACCAACGTGCCCAACATCCCTGTCCTATTGTTTAATTTTTCTTATATGTATCCATTTCATGTATTCATAACTTTGTATATACTTATACCTATTATCTTGTAAGCAATTGACAAATAAAATAAATAAAATAAAATAGTTCATAACAGAACTGAAAACCAAGCCCAATGAGATCAAAAAACTAACATGTCTGCAGAAAAGGTAGCCTTTAGAGATCTAAAGGCCTGTCAAACAGGAGACAGCGTAGTTCTCTTTCACCCAAAAGGGACAAAATCAAAATCAGTGGATTGAAAATAGGTTCAATTTAGATGCATAACTGGGAGATGTTTCCTGACAGGAAGAGCTACTAAGCAGTGAAATATGCTACTTCATGAAGCGGTACATTTCCCCTTCACTGGAAGTTTTCAAACTTAGGCTGGATACCCATCTGTTAAAAATACTTCAAAAGATTCTAAGCTAAGCAAGGATGGACTAGATGACCTTTGACATCTACAATGTATTGTGTTATGATTCTTATCCTAAAAATGCTTGTTTCTGTGGTTTCCTGGTCTTAAAAATTAAGGGGCTTCCAGAAATTGAGTACAATAGCCAAAGTTGGCAATCTATTTAGTTTAGAAGGTTAATGTTCTGTATAAAATAGTTTACTCCAAAACCTCGAATGTGATTGGCTAGAAAGCCGGCACAGGGATTGGTTCACAAGGAACCAATCCAAAAGAGCCGCCAAAAGGCAGCTAAATCAAGTAACCGTCATTGGCTACAAGCCGGCAGGCAAGCCGTATATAAAGGCTGCCGCCGCTAGAGCCAAACCGTTCCGTTTTACAATAATTGTTGAAATAAAGACTTTTACTGTTGGAACCCGGTCTACCTCGCGTTTTTCCGGACGGAACAGTTAACATAAAACCTACTTGGTATTTAGACATATCTTCCACTGGTAGAGTTATTCTAGAATCATATTTTAATTCTAGTATCTATCTGTGTGGAAGCAATTTCCAAGACAGAGACACTGAGATAAATCTTTTCAGTTCTAAGCATTGTTTTTAAGGAAGGCCTAGTTTTCAGTTGGGAGTAGTAAATTTAGCTATCCAGAAGCATTCCACATTAAACGAGACAAAGAACTAACTATAATTGGTTTGCCTAAATTGTCAGTCTTGTCTGACAGGATTTATTTTACACATATCTCACACAATGCAAGTTGTCATTGATTTGAGAAATGAATTGCCCTGGATGCAGCTATTCAGTTTCTGTCAAGCTGGGTTATTTTTTTTTTAAAGCTGCAACAAAGCTATATTAAATCATACAATTTGCCAGCAGCAATTCCATTCTGGAACACTGCTTGAATGAAGCAGATCCATTCTAACAACTTACATATCTTTGCCAAGGCCCATTAAATTTATTGACTTGCAGAGTTCAAAAAGTAGGTAAGATTTTCTCCATACCGTATTTTTATTGGCATATCTTGCAGCAACACCATGATAATTGTCCAAATAGTAGGAAAGGGTGGATAGCTTTTCTAAAGGATGCAAAGCCTTTGTTGAAATAACAAACTCTTTATTCAGAAGAATCAATAATATTGCAGAGAGGAATAGATCAAAGAGCTTCAGAGATATTTTTAAAGCAGTTTTGCAGTTTTTATACTGATGTGAAAAATTGCAGCTATGATGATTATTATGGATTTTTTAAATTGATAACCACAATGCAATATTATAAACTACTGTAATAAACAAACATATATGCATATATCAGGAAAAGTGTTTTAAATAAAACATTTACAGAATGATGGCAAAATCTTTTAGTCCATTCTAAATATTTTTAAACAGGTCTATTAGTAGATTTATATTTTAAAGTAGCAACAAAAATAAAACTTGCTGCTTCCAGAAATTCATCACTACATCCAGTAAAAATCGGAATGACAGAATAGAAAAGGCTGGTGTGCATGTGCTAGAGTGGCAGTAATTCAATTTCTCCACGGAGTTGAGCCCATGACTAATAATGCTTCCAGTCTGCTTGGTCTGTCATAATGCAAGTAGAACCAGCAGCTGAAGGAGAGGATGACACTTGACTAGCAATATGAATTTGATGGTTCATTCAGAAAAGGACACCAGAATATAGTCTAGAAAGAAGATATCTGCACTTCATACAGCAAAAATATATACATTTCACTAAGCCAAAATATTGTTTCCTTGCCTAGCTTATTTTATTACATGGCTCTACCTACTGTCCTTGTAAACCATGATCATGCCATAGTATCTTGTGCAACATACCTGTTTTATTCAGCAACAAATCATGGCTTATTACAGGTATGGTCATTAGTCCATGAGTATCTGCACTTTAGCCAGTGCCGTCAATTGACATAACTTTCTCCAAACTTTTGAAACATCCAAACAGAGGGAAAGGGAAGGGGGAGGAGGAGGAGGAGGAGGAGGAGGAAGAGGAGGATAATGTAATTATTCTTTGATGTTAATAAAAGTAGGTCAGCAACAACTGATCTGCTCTTGGCCAATAACTGGCAATTAGTAGCAGAAAATAAGCAGGCCAGTGTGGTTGGTGTATTTTTTGCCATCATGAAAGACACTGAAATGCTGAGTATGTAGAATGGTATCACTATGCAAGCTCCATAATGCAATGTTGTCACAATGCAGACATGTAAAGGACTTGCCCTGTGATATTACTGCAGGACAGAGCATCCTATAAAATATCATTTTTGCAGTTGAGATCCTTAGGTTTAGTCTATTTTTCTGATAAGGTGGAAAATAGCACCACAAGCTTTTCTGCTTTTGTTGAGATAATAAGTAAAACTGTTGAAATTAAAATCCAAAAGCTTTTACTTAATATATAGTGATACACAAGCCTCTGTTATCTTTTACTAAAATCTCTTTTTAAAGACCATTTGGCACATTTAGAATATTAGAAATATATTTCTTACTGTTCATTTCCTTTTAAAAACCAGGGAATCTTTGTTCTATCCATCTTTTCCTTTACTGAAAAAAAGGAAATTATATGGGTTTGAAGCATCAAATAACTACATGTAGCAAACTCAACCTCCTTAAACAGATGTTCCTCTTAAGTAGATTGTTCTGTGCTGGAGACAGCTTTGCTTCTTTTATATGATATACATATATCATATATACATATATCATATATCCCATATATGATATACTTATACATGATACATAGGATTTCTGGTACTGTATCCAAGGTTGCCACACCACAAAAAATAACTTTATACCTGGGAAAGCTGCTTAGTTTAAAAACCTAGTTCTTCTTATATTTACAGTGATCAATGAGCAAACGATAAAAAGGAATATGAAAGCAGAATCAAATGCATTAGCTACTACTTCAGAATAGCTAATAGCATTAAAACTGCAAGCTGAGAATAGAAGGGACAGTAGAATATTCATAAAAACAATGAACAGCTTTTGTACAAGTTGAGCATATGGTAGATTTCTGCACCTTCTGCAAAGAAAAACACACATTTTTTTTTTACCTTATAAGTAGAAAATGCTACAAAAGCTTCAAAGAATTCCTCCAGTCTCTGTCTACCAATAAAGGAGAATATTTGTAGGTCAGTGATGATATGAGGGATCCTTGGTGCTCTCTGAGCTTGGTTGTTTTCCTGCAGACATTTCATTACCCAAAGTAGGTAAAGGCCCTGTCACACTGCCCAACGGATGCAAAACGTTAGTAAAAAGGACACAACGGATGAGAAAAATGTTC
>BHFT01054140.1:0-21957 GCA_004320025.1 Laticauda laticaudata
GAACGAGTATCTTTGGCGAAAGGGACACAGGCTCTATCGAGACACCAAAAGGAAGCAGGCTGCTTGGAGAGAGAAGGTGGAGAGCCTGGGCTACAATTCGGAGGTGCTCCTTCCTCCACCCCACAGCCAAGCCCGGCCTCAGTACATCTGTCATCGGTATTGAGGCTGAAACCCCATGTCATGGAGGAAGGGGCTCTCAACATCACGGGGCAAATTCCACTTCTGATACCACTGCTCCGCAACTTTCTTCCAGCCTTCTTCAGTGGAGGGGCTTTGGAGGAGCTCCTCCAGGTATTCTTCGATGATGGCCTGCACCACTTCTCTGACCACAATGCTGATGGTGTTGTGTGGCACTCTCCAGTCATACTGCATGCTCCTGTAGGTGGTCCCTGAGGCCAGGTGGCGCAGAGTCAGTGCCACCTTGAGCCCAGGGTCCAGGCTGGGCCAGAAGTTGGTGTTTGCCTTGGTCAACCTGGGTCTCAGCCTCTCCACAACTTCGTCAAACATGGCTGGAGGCATCCTCATGAAGTTCTGGAATGCACGAGGGTCTTCGTTCCTCAGCTCCACCATCAGCTTGTTATACAGTATGTACTCTGCTCTTCTGGCGATCCATCTTCGGACCCAGACACTTCTTGGCCGCCTCCTTTTCTTCTTGTAGAACAGGTGAAAGAGCCTGTAGATGGCTTCGCACTGTTGTAGAATGATGGTGGCTACCAAAAGAAGTTTCTTGGATTAAATGAATTAAATGAACTTGCATTAAATCTCATGAAAGCTCATTATATAGTAGAAAGCACTGTTAGTCTGTATTTAAAAAGAAGAACAATAATATCCTTCCAAGGAGAGCCTTTTCCCCAAATATTGTGCAAGTGAATAAAAGAGATCTTAACTATTTGCATATTTACTTATTTGTGAGAATTTGCACTGAACCTGACTGTAGATGGTTCGCATGCATGCTAAACTTCAACAAGATTAAACAATGCAGCAATAACATGACAATAATGATACAATTCAATATTACCCTCTATTAACATTCACTCATGCTGAAAACCAGTTACCCATGCTAATAAGAGTCATAAGAATATGATCATGTCACACTGACTACAGTCTGAACAGAAGAGATTGGCTGTAAATTCTATATTGGAGCCTCTAAATTGAAGAAAAGCAGAGGCTTTGGGTAAAGTTTTAAAACACTGTTTAATAAAGTTGCTATAATAAGCCATGTATTGGGCTTCTCATTAGGGAAACCACTGAGGTGGACTGATAAAGCTAATGCGGAAAAGTTGACCTTTCTCCAGGTTTTTGGACCAACCTGACAAAATGCAGGTTGTGCTCATTCAGAAAGATAGGTTCGATTTTGTTCTTTGTCAGCAGATTTGGCTTCTTTACTCTAAATAATGGTTTACCTGGCAATAGCACTTAGCCTTACGGCTCCCTCTAAGCAGTTTACAGAGGCAACTGTAAACTATTGCCCCCAACAATCTGGTTCCTCATTTTATCGATCTCTAAGGATAGAATGCTGTGTCAACCTTGAGCCGGTCAGGATTGAACTGCTGGTAGTCAGCAGAGTATGATACTTATATTGTATATAATACTGCATTCTAACCACTATGTCATCACAGTTCTAAATTTATTAATAATTGTTCTTTCTTTCTTTCTTTCTTTCTTTCTTTCTTTCTTTCTTTCTTTCTTTCTTTCTTTATTTATTTATTTATTTATTTATTATTTGTAATTCTAAACATTATTATTTTACTTTGTTCTTCTATAAAGAACATTGTTATACCTATCTACCTAATAACAGAATTGGAACAGAGCAGTTGGTGAATTCAGTCCATCCTGTCTTTTTAAACTGTCCACAAAATATGGTTGTCCAAATTCTGCTTGAACATATGCAGAGATAGAGAGCTCATTTCTTTGCTTCATACTTGTTTCTACTAGTGTATGGATTTTAGAAAAACACACATTCAGTTATAATTTGCCTTCTGTAAAAAAATATTTTTCCACTATCTGTTGTTTGGGATGAAGGAGAAAGATTTTGACTACTGTGGCATGACATTTTTTTAAATACTTCAAGGGTGTTATATCTTCCTCTATCTTCCCTTATCAACATGAAATATTTGGAATTTTTTTCAAATTCTCTTCCTACGATTTAGCTTCTAATTCAATTATCATTTGTGTTTCCCTTTCTGAACCTATTCTAGCCTGATTATGTATTTCTTAAATGCTGGAAACAGGTTTTTGAGGCGGGGGGTCTAACCAAATGCAGAATAAAGTGGAACAATTATTTCTCATGATTTAGAAATTACATTGCTGTGTAATTTCTAAATTGTGAGAAATAATTGTTCCACTTGATTGCATATTATGCATATTAAAAAGCATTTTAAATTTCACTTGCCTTTTCTGTAGCGACATTACGCTACTCATAATTTTGTTTGCAATCAACTACCATTTCAAGGTCTTTTTTGGGAAATATTATTTCCAAACTTTCCCATTTTATACCTGCGCTTTTGATTTCTGTTCCTAAATTATGAATCTTCTCCATCAAAAAATAACACAAAACAACAGCAAGAAAGGGAGAAAAAAACCTTTATCTTCAGAAACCTGTCCACATTTCTACATTTCTGATGGATATTGCATTGTTTTCAAGATGCTTGCAGAACAATTTATTTTGGAGGTACTCTAGACTCTTCCCATGATCAGTGTCAGACTGACTGATCTATAATGCTCCAGGTAAAATCTCTCTCTTTTTTGAATGATACGGAAATTTGCTCTCCTCCACTCTTTGGGCAGTTTGTTCATTCTTGACAATTTTCCCAAATAATATATAAAGATAATATATAAAGATTTATTCAGACCATGAGCAAATTCCTTTAGTACATTAGGGTGCAGTTAATCTGGCCCTGAAGATACTCACTGTCCATCATTTCTGTCAGTCTCACACATCAATAGTAATTCTACCTTCTGGGCTTCTGAGTTGTTTGGAAAATTGCATATCCTCCTCTTGTTAAAGATTAAGATGAAATAGAAGTTAACTGGCTTTTCTTTTTGTTAAATGTTAGTATTTATTAGCATTTGCTCCCATACTAACACAGTGCTGAAGCCAACATGATGGAATATACATTGTTTCTCACACCCAAACATGATCTTTTCATACTTGCATTGTGATGCAGCACACAAGGACTTAAAGAAAAGAGCATGCATCACAAAATTAGGACATGCAATTTCACTTGTTTCCCCTTGCCCACACTGAAGTGACTTATTTGGCTTGTTTATGAATCCCTAGTATATTAGTGATTCTTTCACTGTTGTTGCTTTACTTATAGTTGAATAATTCCTTCCTTCTGTACGTTCTTATTTGGTGACCAGTATTTTTTTTTTAATAACCAGTGTGTTTCTTTTTTTATATATTCCACTTTAGCCTTTTCATTTTATTGCATTTACTCTATTGTTGCATGGTTGTTGCTGTTGCTGTTGTATATTCTTCTCAGAATAAAGCTATTTAAAAAAAAGAAAGAAAGAAAGAAATAGTAGAACAGGCTCAATTGTAAGACATCCAGAGTGTTCATTCACTAGGCAGTTGCAGAAAATGAATGGAAGAATGAATGAATAGAAAACAGAAACAAATATTCTGAAATAAAAAGCTATTCAGATTCAACTGTCAGTTATACCCTTTTTCAAATTCGATGCATCCAAAAGACTACAAACAGGAAATTGCCTAGTTATTTAGATAAGTCTCAGAATAAGGTTTGAAAGAAATGCAGTATGATTTCTCCCCAGTTTTAACCCAGAAATCTGATCTGTTTTGGACAGGTTTTTTTTCAGCATCAAATACTTGTAACACAAATCTAGGATCTTGAAAGCAGATAAGCAGGTAATTTGGAAGGACTGCTGAATGCATGAGACATTCCAGAATATTCTGTTTCAATATGGATGACTTCATATCCAATCCAACTCAAGGAAAAGGAAAGCATTGATCCATGTTTATGCCTTGGCCTGATGGGAGGCCAATGTTTGCCCTGCTTTCTTGAAGATCAAGCAGTGGTCAGCACAAGGAAGTGCTTGATCTGAATCCAGGCAATTTCAATCAGTAGACTTCTTCAAAGTTTGCAGACATACAAAATAATTAAAATAAATTTCTTGATGTTCTTAAGGATTATTATCTTAAGACGAGTGGTAGTAGAAATTACTAAAAGGGCAAGTAATTTGGCTGAATTGTCAATTGGAAACCTGATTGGAATCCATTATTGATTCATGATAGACATTCAACCTTTATCATGAAGTGGAGGTTAGAGAATTGTCATTGTGTAAGACAATACTCTGTGCTTCCAAGTTATATTCAAGAGAGAGGGGAAAATATTTATAGGATATTCAGAATTAAAAGGCCTGCATGTCATTTTGAAACTTGGCTTTAAAAACATTAAATATAGTCCTCATATCCCATTATTGCTCAATGGGCAACTGGGTTTTTCTGATTTCCTTGGAATTACAACGATGATCTACAAAGTGAAATTATCATGAGCAATTATATTTGTTGGAAATATGTAATTAAATCACCCAACATACATTCTACAGGATTTGGAATTATCCCAGAGGTATTCTAGAGTGTTTTCAATTCATTTATGGCAATGGATTGAAAATGAATTTTCAATTCATTTATGGCCTAGAGGTCTTGACCAACACTCTCTATGAAAGAAGAATAGAGAAAGAATGTTATAGAAAAGCAATGATTTATTGGTGCATATATAAACTGGAAAGAATAAGAATAGAGTAAAACCATATGTATAAACTTTCACCACTCTGTTTTTCATGCTTTTTATTAAAAGCATAATAATCCCAAATAGGGATTAAAACCATAAAAATTGCATTAGCTTAAAGCCATAACATTCTGTCATAATAATATTACTATCATAAAACCCATAAAACGTACTACATACAAAAACAATAATATTGCAACCTATTAAAATCAGGACAACAGGAATAACAATGAGAGTCATCCCAGCATATATTCAATGAAAAGCCTGGATGAACAAATAAATGTTCAGCAGGTGCTAGATGCTTAATGTAAGGGCCTACCCCAGCTGTTTCCCCAAAACTCAATCCCCCTGACCAGCTGTTTCCCCAAACTCAACCCCCCTGACCAGTCCACCAGCAGCCAATGTGATGCTGCAAGGATGCTTTGAGAACACTGAGGTGGTAGGCAGATATAGGTTACACTCAGAGCACAACGCCCTTGGAACCAGGCTGGAAATGGCTGGAAGGGAGTCTGCTCCATCTCCGAAGACAATTGCCCTCCCTAATTCCCAAATGGTAATAGCAAGAGTGAAAACATGAGAAAAAGTCCAATGAATCTCCCTCCCTTCTCTTCAACAGAATGGCAGGACACAACGGTGGACCTGACACTTACATGTTTAGGTGCCAACTATAATTTAATAGGGAGGGAAATTCACAGTCAAGTCCCCTGTATTGAGTAAAGTCCATTGCAGCTTGCAGCAGAGTACAGCCTGAGAATCAGAGGTGGTATTCAGCAGGTTCTGACCAGTTCTGGAGAACCAGTAGCGGAAATTTTGAGTAGCTCAGAGAACCAGCAGATACCACCTCTGACTGAAGATTTTACAGAATCCTTATCCTGCCATGCCTATCAAGCCACGCCCACAGAACCAGTAGTAAAAATTTTTGAATCCCACCACTGCTGAGAATGGTGGAGCCATTCCACCAGATCCCATTGCCCGATCACTATTTGGGACAAGGCACACCAAGATCAGTTATTCAGTCATGACATGCTGAAATCATAGATTACGATCAAGAGCAAAGTTATATTTAGTAAACTGTTGATTTCCTTTGGGTTAATGGGCCCATTCATTTGAGTGCTGCAAGGACTGGTAATATGTCATATATTTTCTGCCTCTGTGTTATGTTAGTCAACATAATATCCAAAAATAGATAAATAGAAATAGAAAAGGCTAAAGAAAAAAAAATAATGGGGAGCAGCAACAGCAATAGCACTTAGATTTATACATCACTTCATAGTTTTTTATAGCTGTCTAAGCGGTTTTCAGAGTTAGCATATTTCCCTTAACAATCTGGGTCCTCATTTTACTGACCTTGGAAGGATGGCAGGCTGAGTCAACAAGGAACCGTTAGGATCAAACTGCTGGCAGTGGGCAGAATTAGCCTGCAATACTGCATTCTTACCACAATGAAGAATATTGCTTCCCACATTTTTGTTAGATCTTGAGACTTCCACAACATAGGGAGCCATCTTCATCTCCAGAAGAAGTCAGCATAGTGTGTAAACTTTTGCAGTCCTTTTTAAAAAGCTGCATTATGTTTCCACAACCTTGATAAAGAAAAGAGAAAATATTCACTCCCTCCCAGAACCATTAGTCCCTATTCCATTTAATTATTTGCCCCTGTGACTTTATGTCATAGTCACGTCTAAAATGAAGGTGGTTTCAGTTAATTTAATTGCTGTCCCCTGTGGCTAACGTGGAAGTAGTACAAAGAAAAGACACCTTAATAGATGTTTCTAATGTAAAAATATGTAGTCATTATAACAGGCAGGGTTTTCTATTTGCACCTCTCATGCCTTCTGGTTTTATAGGACATTAAAACTCTAGCTCTACATTCACCCAAAGCTAAAGTTGATCAGAAGACAGCAACATATGCAATTTCACATCTAAGAAAGAACACAACATCACACTTGGGCTTCAGGTTTCCAATTCTCAGCACTAAATCAAAGCAAAAGTCATCAGTAGGCAATCAGGTTGATTAATAGTCAAGGGTTTGATTCAGGAATGGACAGATGTCTCCGTTCAGTGCACATCTAATTTATTTAGTTATTTACAGTTTTTAATCACATTTCTATGGATGCCCATCTCACACAAGGTAACCCTGGAGAGTGTAGAACAATTGGATAAAACTGCAAATACAGGTGCTCCAGAGGTAGTATTCAGCAGGTTCTGACCAGTTCTGGAGAACCGGTAGCAGAAATTTTGAGTAGTTTGGAGAACTGGTGATAACCTTCCCCGAGGAGTGAGGTGGGAATGGAAATTTTACAGTATCTTTCCCCTGCCATGCCCAACAAGTCATGCTATGCCATGCCACACCCACCAAGCCTCACCCACAGAACTGGTGGTAAAAAAAAATTAAATCTCATCTGGTGCTCCATAACATATGACCCTTCTTTTAGAGGCAGCATTGGAAAAAGTGACTTATGACCAATCCTCTCACTTACCACTATGGCAGCGTCCCTGCATCAAAATTTGTGCAGTTGACAATTGACGTGTATTTACAATGGTTGCAGCATCCCTGGGTCACATGATCGCCATTTGCGATCTTCTCAGCTGGCTTCCGTGAGGCAAAGTCAATGAGGGAAGTTGGATTCGCTTAATTACACTGTGATTCGCATAATGACCATGGTAAAATGGGTTGTAAAATTAGGTGCGACTCAACAAAAGACTACCTTGCTTAGTGATAGAACGTTCTAGTCAAAATTGTGGTTGTAAATTGAAGACTACACATAAAAAAAACCCCACATCATTGTTAAAAGATAGAAAAGTAATCATTGGTTAAACTAATATTATCAAAATATTTAAAAAAATACAAAGCCCATGAAGAAAGCAAGAACATCAGTCACAGTGGAATTATCTAAGAAGGTCTCCAGTTCCCAAAGATCCCCAAGTCTAATGATACAACCAGATCTTGAGGGACATCCTAAATGATAGCAGGGAAGGAGTAAGCTCAACTTGAGGGAGAAAAATATTCCATAAGGACGGTGCCACAGTGGAGAAGTCCCACTAAAAGTCCCTTATTTTTTTTATAGTAAGTTTTTTATTTTTTAGTTTCAAAAATACATACATTCCATTTTTTTCTCAAGCAGTGTGTCATCTGGGCACAAATTCCTTTGTGCTACATTTTTCACCATTTACAACTTCACATTCACATTAATATTATTTCTCAAACCTTAGAATTAAGATACATCAACAGCTAAACAATATAGCAATAGCAACAGCACTTAGACTTATATACCACTTTATAGTGCTTTACAGCCCTCTCTAAGCACTTTACAGAGTCAGCATATTGCCCCCAACAATCTGGGTCCTCATTTTACCCACCTCTGAAGGATGGAAGGCTGAGTCAACTTTGAGTCTGGTGAGATTTGAATTGCCAAATGGTAGGCAGGTGGCTGCAGCAGAAGTAGCTNTTACCTCCTCATCTGTGGGGATCTCCTCACCTTTCCAATGTTGTGCAAATACCATTCTAGCTGCAGTTAGCACATGAGTAATTAAATATACATTTTCTTTATTATACAGGCTTTGTTCCTTGTTTGAGATGGTGCAATACAAGTTGTGAGGCGCAAGTACAAAATGATCCTCAATATGGAAGGCACACATGGGTATTGTTGTCTTTGTTTGACCTTCTGGAAGAAAGTTGTAGCTATAAATTTTGGGGTCAAATAAGTACCAAAAGGAATAGTGTATTGTCCTTCAGGTTTAGGGTTAGAGGGTTTTTTGTTGTTTGTTTTGGAGATACCACAACTTTAGCATTGACACTATATCTATTTTGTTAGGTTACCCATTGAGTTTGCTTTTTTGGAAACCAGCTGGGAACATGACCAATGACCACAGAATGCCATTCCTAACATTCTGTCTTTGGCATTCAAATAAAAATGTTGGAGGAGGGAGGGGAAAAGGAGAAGGAGAAGAAGGAGAAAGAGAAAGAAATGAAGGAGGAGGAGACGGAAGAGAAGGGGAAGGAGGGGGAGGATGACAAAAGAAAGGAGAAGGAAATGAAGGAGGAGGAAGAGAAGAAGGAAAAGGAGAAGAAGAGGAGGAAGATGAAGAGGAAGAGGAGGAAGAAGAAGAGGAGGACAAGGAGAGGAGGAAGAGGAAGAGGAAGAAGAAGAAGAAGAGGAGGACAAGGAGAGGAGGAAGAGGCAGAAGAAGAGGAAGAAGAAGAAGAAGAAGAAGAAGAAGAAGAAGAAGAAGAAGAAGAAGAAGAAGAAGAAGAAGAAGAAGAAGAAGAAGAAGAAGAAGAAGAAGAAGAAGAAGAAGAAACAACTTTCTTGGATAACAAATGGGAAGGGAGTGTTGAGATAAACCAGGATCTACCCTCACTCCACTCTGATTTCATTTCTCCTTTGAGATATCTTGGACCTAGTTGTACAAATTGGCTGAACTGCCTAAAGTATTCCTAGAAACGAAGGAAAAAGTATGAACATAATTGCCTGGGTTGCCTTTGGAAACAGAATAGTCTTCTGATACTTTGCTGCTTTAATGCTCTGGAAATGTTTACTCTGTTCATCTTTCCTAGCTAATCCCCATTAAGCAGTTTTCAGTTAGCTTTTATTTATTTAGTTTTTTTTTAAGCTCTTCATCCCATCCTGAACTTGGAGAACAAGGTTCAACCTCAGAATGAGTTAGCGGGCAAAAACAAAATCTCCCTAGTCCATAGTTTGGCTTCTAAGCTACAGAATTTGATTCTTCTAAGAAGGTTTCTGTAAAGCTTTCATACCAGATATCCATTGAATATTTTCCCCCCCATCTCTTCCCCCAACTGAGCCACAGAGCGGTGGAGAAAAACTCTCTTCTATTGCTGTCTGGATCCTGGAAAAATTATGTTTCCCTAGGAATGAGCCAGAAATTCTATACTTCCAAATTGAACATTCAGAAGATTGTGCTATGCGCGCAGACAATTTGCCACAAATTTAAATCTTTCCACCACTCTGAGTTTCTGATGTGTGAAGAAGAGGGGGGGACCTGCAACCCCAAATAAAATAATATTTTTTGTTAGGATAAAGGTACTGCAGTACTGGGTTTCATCAGGTAACGATATTCGAAATAATGTACCCTGCAACCATACACATAATCACCCCAGCTATTGAGAAGAAGGAGGAGGAGGAGGAGGAGGAGGAGGATAGTTGGAAGGGACCTTGGAGGTCTTGGTGAAGAAGAATAACAGAAGAGTCTAGTTGGAAGGGACCTTGGAGATCTTCTAGTCCAGCTTCCTGCTCAAGCAGGAGGCCAGTCACCATTTCAGACAAATAGTTGTCCTTAAAAATCTCCAATGTTGGAGATAAGCCATTTCACTGACTAATTGTTCTCACTGTCAGGAAATTTTGTTTTTCTTTGCCACCAGGTCTAGTTTTGGTCACCACACTACAAAAAAGATGTTAAGGCTCTTGAAAGAGTGCAGAGAAGAGGAACCAAGAGGCTTGGGGCCTGGAGGATAAAACATACAAAGAATGGTTGCAGGAATTGGGTATATGCCTAGTCTGATGAAAAGAAGGACTAGAGGTGACATGATAGCAGTCTTCCAATATCCCAGGGGCTTCCCCAAAGAAGAGGGGGTCAAGCTGTTCTCCAAAGCACCAAAGGCAGGATAAGAAGCAATGGGTGGAAACTAATCAAGGAGAGAAGCAACCAAGAACTAAGTGAAACTTCCTGACAGTGAGAACAATGAACCAGTGGATCAGCTTGTCTTCAGAAGTTTTGGGTGCTCCAACAGTGGAAGTTTTTAAGAAGAGAGTGGATAGCCACATGTCTGGAATGGTATGGGGTCTCCTGCTTGAGCAGGGGGTTAGACTAGAAGACCTCCAAGGTCTCTTTCAACTCTGTTATTCATTATTTATTAATTGCTCTAGCTAACCCAGCTACAAACGTAGTTCTTTTTTAAAAATAAAAATCCCTATTGAGAAGAGGTGAAACATTTTCCTTGTTTACCAAGCCTGGAGATTGATCATCAGGCCTTTGTCTTCCCAATCTAAATATGTTACCGCCAGCCATTTGCTCATTAGTAGCCCTATTAAGGTCATTGGGATTTCTCCATAATAAATGGCTTTGGGCCGGCAGCCAATTTCTGCACATACATTGACCCAAAGGAAGCGTGTGTCTCTTTGTGTGTGTGTGTGTGCTGTTTAACAGCAAGTCAAAGATAAATGGCTTAGACAAAATGAAACAGATTTGGATAAAAGCTATAAATAGTGGTTAACCCTGAAGGAAACCTAGAGTGGGAATTGACTGAACAAAAGCATAACTTCTTTTAGGTTTGGCAGTAACCCGAAGTATATCCAGATGCACAAGGATTGAATTCGTGCCTTCTCCCATTTCTCCCATCAGGATGCTGCTATAGGGATTTGCATGCCAAAACAATTGGACACAAAGACATTTTTCCTCCTGTGCTATTGGTGCTAAATACCTAATTCCCACAATACTGTCTTAGGCCTAATGATATTTACCCATGTAGTTGAGCTGTATTGCTATTCATCTTTCTACTCATCTTTCCAACTATTTACACCTATGATTTATGGTAGTATTTTATGATTAGGATCTATGACTTATCACTCTGTTGTTTGTATCTATACAGAGAGCTTATGCTTTTTGATAGATAGATAGATAGATAGATAGATAGATAGATAGATAGATAGATAGATAGATAGATAGATAGATTGCTGTCATTGCTCCAATGATTGCTGTCACTGTTAGGAATTTTCTCCTTAGTTCATTCAGATTAACAGAGTCGGAAGGGACCTTGTAGGTTATCTAGTCCAACCCCCCCGCCCCCAAGCAGGAGACCCTACACCACCATTTCTGACAAATGGCAGTCCAATCTCTTCTTGAAAGTCTCAAATGATGAAGCTCCCACAACCTCTGAAGGCAACTTCTGTTCCACTGATTGATTGTTCTCACTGTCAGAAAGTTTCTCCTCATTTCCAGCTTCTAGATTGCTTCTCTCCTTGATTAGTATCCATCCATTGCTTCTTGTCTTGCCTTTTAGTGCTTTGGAGAATAATTTTTCAGCCACTCCTCCTCTTGCACCTCAAATATTGGAACACTGCTATGATGTCTCCCCTAGTCCTTCTTTTCATTAGACTAGATGAAGATGCTGAATTTTGACAGGGATGTTCCTTTATTAATTATACACACCCCCCCTTAGGAATGCTGCAATCAGTAATGTACATCCATGCTTTGTTTCGCAAACAAGATCTTGCCATTCATTAACAGACACATGGATCTACTCTGTGAAGGCATCTCATTCAGAATTGGCCCATTTAAAATAAACCTTTGAGTCACATGACCAGGGTTGACCAGAGTCAACCATCCTTCTTCTAATGAGAAGCCTGGAGAGGAAACCTTGGGTGGAATGCCCTCTATTCACTGGTGCCACAAACAGAGCTTAGAAACTTCTTGCATGCAAAACAAAAAAACAAAAAACAAAACATATCCAACAGACTCCACACTGGCCCATTTCAGCATGCGAGTCATGCCTCTTTTGCTGGAGATGGAAGCTTAGAATTTTTGGTATGCAACGCATGCATGGGGCACGGCAATCCATCATGCTTTGTAGCATCTGTTCCCCCTGGCACAAGGGTTCACCCCAATTTCAATGAAAGATCATTAACAGCCTAATCTCTTTCAGCTGGAACACTAGGAGATGGGACTCGGGAACCTCAATATGTACCGCACAGGTTCCGCCAGCCCTTTTTTTGCTCTTGTCCCCTTGTGAAGAACAACAAGGTGTGGAGAAAGCCATGTTCTACATCTTCCTGACTGTTCCAGATGGGGGTGGGTGGGGGAGAGAGTGGGAGTGGAGAAGGGCTTAATTAAACGAAACAAAGTTCTCCTGGGACAGGGCAATATTAGGTAGATTGATTGGGAGGGGGAAGCTGGCAACTGGTAGCTGGAAAACACATAGCATGGAAAACAAACAACAAGGCTGATTGTGCAATAAAGGAGAACATTTGTGGCTCAGGGTTGAAATGAGGGGGTCCTTGGTGATCTCTGAACTTGGTTGTTTTCTTGCAGAGGTTTCATTATGCAACTAGGTAACATCATCAGTGCTTGGTGGGAGGAGGAGGAGGAGGAGGAAGACTGGGCTGCTTGGTGATCTCTGAGTTTGTTTGTTTTCTTGCAGATGTTTCAAGACCCAACTGGGTAACATCATCAGTGCTAGAAGAGAGTGGGGTTCTTTCTCTCCCTCCCTCTCTCTCCCTCCCTCCCTCCCTTCTGGCACTGGTGGCATTAGCTAGTTTGGGTGATGAAAAGTCTGCAAGTGAACAACTAAACTCAGAAAGCATCAATAATCCCTGAAAGCTGATCTTTCAAGGAAGTTGATGTTTTCTTCTTCCCCTTCTCCTTCTCCTCCTCTTCTTCCTTCCTCTTCCTCCTCCTCCTCCTTGACTGATGACTTCTGTGGCCTTGCTTGTGTCTTGGTGTCAAGTTGGCGTCAACTCTTAGCGGCCGCCTGGATTTTTGTTTTTTTGTATGATGAGGTACGAAGAATAATAAAAATAATAATATTAATAATAAGCCTTGCTTTTCTGACTCCAGCTATGCAGGTGGCAAAACAAATAGCATAAAGCAGAGCTTGTCTGGGGAAGGCTTCCAAGCTTCCATGGTGAAGAAATCTCAGAAAAGAGAGTCCAGCGAACCAAAACAAAAACGCTACGTTTCTGAAAACAGACTCTTACTTCTGGGACCAGATCAAAATAACCCTAAGTCCCAAAGATTCACTTAAGCTCCAGTCAAATTAGTTTACTATGTTACTATGTTTCTCAAAGCAAAAGTGTTTACTTTGGAATTAAGACACAAGCAAGTGGACACAAGTACACAGAGAACTTGCCAGACTTTCAAAGGTGTCTTAATAATTTGCAAAACAATAAAGAAGGGGAGGAAAGCAGAACAAGGGGCACCAACTAGGTCTTTGGATTCCTCGTGCCAGAGGAAACTCCCAGAATTCCTAAGCTAACATGACTGGAGGGGGAATTCTGGGAATCGAAGTCCACAAATCTTAAAGCTGTCATGTTTGAAGACCCCTGATCTGCAATATCTATCTTCTATCTCCATCTCCACCTCCCTCCCTCTCTCTCTCTCTCTCTCTCTCTGTCTCTCTCTAATCCAAGGGTCTTCAAACTTAGCAAGTTTAAGACTTATTGGCTTCAACTCCCAGAATTCCTAAGCTAACATGACTGGAGGAGGAATTCTGGGAGTTGAAGCCCACAAGTCTTAAAGCTGTCTTAAGTCAGTCTTTCTCAACCTCAAACCTTCTCAAGAAGTCTCTCAGGGGAATTCTGGGAGTTGAAATCCATCTTAAACTTGGCAAGGTGGAGAAACACTTAAGACTCTAGCACAAGGCTTCAAACTTGAGAACTTTAAGACTTGTGTACTTCAACTCCCAGAAATTCCCGAGCTAACATGACTGGAGGAGGAATTCTGGGAGTCGAAGTCCACAAGTCTTAAAGCTGTCAAGTTTGAAGACTCCTGGAATAGGATGTGATTCAGGCAGGAGGGAAGTGGGTGAGTAGGATTTCCAACCGTTTCCCTTAACTGGTTCTTGGAGAAGATGACCTCACGTTCCAATGTGATTCATGCATGGATGTCAAGAGGTACTTTGTTTGGTCAAGAAGCCACCATAGGAATCTTCTTGGATCAGTGGTCAACTTCTATTTTCTGAAAGTCCAAGATGGAGGAAAGAAGAAAGAAAAAACGTTCTGTGTATTTTCTGCTTTGTGTAGAATTATCTAAGGGATTGCCACAAAGAAGAGGAGGTCAACGTATTTTCCAAAGCACCAGGACAAGAAACAATGGATGGAAACCAATCACGGAGAAAAACCAACCTAGAAGGAAGAAGAAACTTCCTAACAGTAAGAACAATTAATCAGTGGAATCGCTTGCCTTCAGAAGTTGTGGATGCTCCAACTCTGGAGGTTTTTAAGAGAAATCTGAAAGCCATTTGTCTGAAATGATACAGGATCTCTTGCTTGAGTTGGACTGGAAGACTTCCAGGGTCCCTTCCAACTCTGTTAGTCTGTAGAAGCTGGAACATTGAAGTCATGGATAGGCCACCTTTTCTCGATTGGGTTCCTGGTGTTCACTAAGCTTGGTATGGTGTTCCCTAATGTGTTGACGAAAGACCTGCAAGAAAAAAGCCAACAAACACCAAGATCTCAACAGTTCAAGCTTGAGTTGACATGCATTCTCTGCTATTGGAATCTTTTCTCCACTGCAGGTCACTTTTTCTCAGAGACATTGAGAGGGTGGATGGTGCTCACAACCACAATGAGTAGGACCAACCTTCTTTCACACACATCTTCTTTCCAAGGTCACCAAAGGTCTATCTTTTCAAAAATACTGGGCAGATTTATCCTTTTCTGTGCTTGGTCCACCCGAGTTGAAAACTTGGAGACCAAATTCTTTGGCCTTTGTTGATTGCATTCCTGGCTAAACCAGAATCTTCTCCAGGCAGATGACAAAGTTAGTTTAAAAATCAAATGATGTTACAACCATTAGTTTTGAAGAAAACAAAGGGGGAAAAAAAATCATATTTGGCGACTTTCACAATAACAAAGCACTGCTTTTCTGCATTTGGCCAGAAAAAGGAATATAACAATGACTCCGTGTGTATACTTTATATAATAGCTTTTATCACTTTGAAATTTTCCAGTTTTTATTTGTTAGGAGAAAGTGGCAAGGATATGAGATCTGTCACCTTTCATATACAATAATGCTGCATTATTATTCTAATCTGACATTTATTTGTCATACATGCATGTGTATATGTATACTCTATCCAGTTTTGGTCACCACATTATGAAAAAGATGTTGAGATTCTAGAAAGAGTGTAGAGAAGAGCAGCAAATTCGACTGGGGGGTGGAGACTAAAACATATGAAAAACAGTTGCAGAAACTGGGTATGTCTAGTCTAATGAGGACTAGAAGTGACATGATAGCAGTGTTCCAGTATCTCAGGGGCTGCCACAAAGAAGAGGGGGTCAAGCTACTCTCCAAGGCCCCTGAGGGCAGGACAAGAAGCAATGGGGGGAAACTAATCAAGGAGAGAAGCAACCTAGAACTAAGGAGCAATTTCCTGACCTACGGAACAATTAACCACTGGAACCGCTTGGCTCCAGAAAGCCTTCATTACTGGAGGCTTTCAAGAACAGACTGGACAGGCACTTGTCTGGAATGCTATAGGGTCTCCTCCTTGAGTAGTGGGTTGGATTAGATGACCACACAATCCTTCCAACTCTGTTGTTCTGTTAAAAGTATACTGCCTGTCCACACACATATATGCATAACAGTGCAACTTCCCATTCATAAAATGTCGTGCAGGAGTCGGCCTGCAGTTAATATAGAACATGGGATGAAAACCGTGCCATTATTTGCGTTGTGTCTATGTGACTTCGAAAGGACTATTTGTGGGGTTGGATCCACTCCTTGGAATGTTTGTGCTTTCTGCAAAAGGCAGTTGAAATGTTTGCACATTTTATTTCATTTGGAACACAAGACCTGTATGTACGCATTTTGTTAACGCTGGCCATTTTTCTTGGTGTCATCTGAAGAGGATCTCAGCCTCTGTTCTACCGTAGCATGTTATTCATACACGTAGATTTTATAGCTGTTGGCAGTCCAAGGACTTGTGCTCTCTCTGTTTATACGTGCATGTGTTTGTCTCTTTCTTCTTCTGTATGTGTGTATGTGACAGAGAGAGGAGAGGGAGGAGCATTATATCAGGAAGAGCCAAGAACACATCTGTGCCACACAGCACGAAAGACACACTGCATTGTTTGAGACAACATTGCCAGACGCACAATCAAAATAAATGGAGCAACTTTTCAATGATGTTTAGTCTTTCCTGAAAATAAACATGCTGTCAGTATACGCTCCTATGAAGTCAGTGCTAAGAAGACAGTTTCCATGGTCATTAAGATGCTTTGGCTTATAGACAGAGAGCAAGAGAATAGTGACTCTGAATGAGGGTGCTATGAGCATCTTCCATTTCAGTTGCTGGTGTCAGCATCACTGTTTGAAAAACTAAAAAAATATAAACCTTTCACTGGTGACAATGGAATGGAATGGAGAGGAGAGGAGTGGAGTGGAGTAGAGTAGAGTAGAGTAGAGTAGAGTAGAGTAGAGTAGAGTAGAGTAGAGTAGAGTAGAGTAGAGTAGAGTAGAGTAGAGTAGAATAGAATAGAATAGAATAGAATAGAATTAGAATAGAACTTTGTCACTCTAAATGTACACTAATCAGGGCTGTAAAGCACTGTGAAACAGTATATAAGTTTAAGTGCTAGTGCTGTTGGGAAACTCTCAGCTATGCAGGGAGGAGGGGTCAAGCAGGGAACTAGCTGCGAGTCCTTGCATAGTCACAAGAGGCATAATCCTGACATTTGCCCATTCAGTTCCATGAAACCTTACCTGATTGTTTCTAGGGGAAAGCAAGAAATCTAGGGAGATTTTTGTATTATAGGTAGTACACAATAAAGCCCTTGATTTGGATGTTTCATGAATCGATCTGAATAATGGAATAACACAGTTGGAAGGGACCTTGTAGGTCATCTAGTCCAACCCCCTTTCCCCATGCAAGCAAGAGACCCTACACCATTTCTGACAGTTGGCAGTCCAGACTCTTCTTGAAAGCCTCCAGGGATGAAGCTCCCACAACTTCTGAAGGCAACTTCTGTTCCATCAGTTGATTGTTCTCACTGTAGAAAATTTCTAATTTCCAGGTTGAATCTCTCCTTGATCTGACATATGTTGACTTTGACATCAATTATCACGGTCCCATTTATTGCCACCTGATAGGTATGAGCCAGTAGTGTGTGGCGGCAGCCAAAAAAGCTAATGCAATCCTAAGTTGCATTAACAAAGGGATACAATTGAGAACAAGTGAAGTACTAATACCACTCTATAAAGCCTTAGTAAGACCACACCTAGAGTACTGCATCCAGTTTTGTTCACCACGTTATAAAAAAGATATTGAGACTCTAGAAAGAGTACAGAGAAGAGCAACCAGGATGATTAGGGGACTGGAGATTAAAACATATGAAGAACTGTTGCAGGAACTGGGCATGGTTAGTCTAGTGAAGAGAAATTCCAGGGGAGACAGGACAGTAGTCTTCCAATATTTGAGGGGCTGCCATAGAGAGGAGGGGGTCAAGCTATCTTCCAAGGCACCATTGAAGGCCAAACAAGGAATAATGGATGAACACTGAACAAGGAAAGATTCAATCTGGAAATAAGGAAAAACTTTTTGACAGTGAGAACAATCAACCAATGGAACAGAATTTGTCCTCTGAAGTTGTGGGAGCACCATCACTTGAGACCTTCAAGAAGAGATTGGACTGCCATCTGTCAGAAATGGTATAGGGTCTCCCGCTTGGGTGGGGGGTTNAGTTGTGGGAGCGCCATCACTTGAGACTTTCAAGAAGAGATTGGACTGTCATTTGTCAGAAATGGTGTAGGGTCTCCTATTTGGTCGGGACTTACAAGGTTCCTTCCAACTCTGATTATCTGTTATCTGTTATCTAAATCAGGTTTTTATGTGGGGCAGGCTTAATGGATCTTAACATCAATGGCTTCAGTAGGGATGGTGGTGAATTTGTAAGGTCTGGCTCATTTACTCATAATCCTATCACTTGTGCTTTATTTCTTGTATTCTGTCATTCTTAGGATATCGTCTTAATGATGGTTTCTGGCACTCAGTGTCTTTGATAGTACGAGAATCCTCAGCTGTTATCACTATTGATGATCAGAATGATGCCAGTTTCCGTGTTGACCGAGACATCCAGTTGCGTACTGGGAGCCAGTACTTTTTTGGAGGTACGTGGTAAACTGTTCTGGGAAAAAAGCTCAGATGAATTTCCATAGCTGACCTCATTGGACTGTGAGACCTGAAATCTAACACAGCCACTGAACATTAAAATGGGGAAGACTAGTTTAAGATGTGTTATAGTTTGTAGTAGCTTCTCTCTGTTTAGGAGTGAGTTTTGTAGGTATAGTGATTTCAAAAATAAGCATTAAAAGAAATAATAAAGCATCTGCAAAGCTTGGGATGCACAATTTAGCATTTGGATTTTCAGAATCAGTACTTCATTTGATTTTAATTTAAAGCTGTAAATTGGAATTATTGGATGGTTAAGCCTGACGGTACAGTATTTAAATAATTTCAGGGTAATGGAAAGCAGGATTATGAACAGAATAGGATAAATGATTCTGTTGTTTGTTCCTAGGAAAAAGCACATCTCTTTAAATAGTTGCATATAGGTAGTCATATATTTGCACTCTCATATCTCTAAAGCATCCTTTTGCATTCAAGACAAAATTGCACTAAACAACCCTAATGATTAATTGAAAATTATGACATTTTACTCCCACAAAACATTTTTTGGTTTCATTGTCTGGATTTGGGATTAGAGGACTATAGTAATCAGTGTCCCCTGGGACCCATTATTTGTTAAATACAAAGTAATATGGACCTAATCCACTGAGGTAAATATAATCTTTGTATTTCTTTCTTTTGTGTGGATGGCTGGGCTGATGTTCTATAGGGTGCCCCAAACCAGCACTACGAACTGGCTGCCTGTCCAATCAGACAGCTTTTCATGGCTGCATGCAGATGGTCAGTGTGGATCGCCAACCGATAGAATTGGACATGGTTCGTCAGCATCGGCTTGGCAAATATTTTGAGGTGTACTTCAATGTGTGTGGCATCACTGACAGGTATATCTGTAAGAAGTAAAGTCTGGGTGGGCATAATTGGGTCTTAAATGATGATGCAACTGAGAGATCCAAGAAGATCTTTTAATTTGTAGCTTTAGTTTGGTGATCTTATAGGCTGTAGGTCATTGTTAGCTGAACAATCTTTCTGTCCACTTCATGTGTCAAAAGGAGGTAGCTGAATCTAAGCAAGTTTTAATCTTGCCAATGTCTCATAGCCCAGTATGTCAGGAGCATGTAGATGTAATAATGACAAAAATATATAAATAAAATTAGCTGCTCTAAGCTGCTGTGAGTTAGGTAAAGCCCATGTCACAGTGAACCAACGGATGCAAAGAGGATGTAAAACGGACAAAAAACCTTGCCATCCATTCGAAAAAGAAGAGATATTAAACCTCCAGTGCAAAGCATAGGTGTGTACTGTATGGTCCATCTCCTCACCAGGTACGCAAACTATGGCCCTTTATTATCGAATAATAATTAATAATTATCCACACATGTCAACATAAACACAACTCTTTATTAACGCACCTGTTCATGTAGGCCAACAAACATACATGACCCAATCTCATCCGTGTGATGAGAACAGGCTGAAGAAGCAATCCATTAAAGCACTACCATGCCGTCTTGCCACCATGCTCATCGCTGGGGAGTTGCACCAGTGTCTCGGAGGTCTGCGCTGCTATCTTCGCTTCATGGAAGCTTCTGTGGGGCCTTGCACATACCTCAGTGTCGACAGGTTTTGCCTTCCTCCATTCCAGGCTCCACGTCCCCATTGCCTTTTTGGAGTCATTGAGGCCTGGTTTCTGCAAGACTGGGTAGTCAGGTGCGGCATGGAGAATGTGCAGGATGTCATTGCCAAGCTTTACAATGATCCCTCCATCACAGGTCTCTGGGCAAATGCTGCATTGGTGGTGAGAAGTACATGAACCTGTTGGCCAGGATGCCAAAGCGGTTCTCTTCACCACCCGCCTGGCCCTGGACGAGCTGTATTGAAGATCTCTCTCACGGGTGAGGGCAGTCTGGAGGTGTAGGCTTCATGAGGTAGTTTGTAGCGAGAAGGCTATCCCCCACGATGAGTAGGCACATCTGTGTGTCGTGGCAGGGGTTTGGATCTGGGAAGCCCAGGACGAGGTTTGCGTCCAGCTCCTCTTGAAGGTGACTGGGGTTGTAATACCTGGGCATCTGAAGATGATGCCGTTGCCTGAGAGCATCGGATGTACATGAACTTGTAGTCAGCGATCGACCATGGCGAAGAGGATGATGCTGACAGAAGCCCTTGGAGTTGAAATAAGTGGACCCCGAGTTGGCTGGAGCTTTGCAGGCCCACGTGCCTTGCAATCCTATGGCTCCAACGGTGTTGGGAAGTTCCACTTCTGATACCATGCTACTGCAACTTCTTCCAGCCTTCTTTTCCAGTGGAGGGTACTGGAGGAGCCTCCTCTGTCTTCTTTCGATGATGGCCGCAACACTTCCTCTGACGCACAATGCTGATGGTGTTGATGGCACACTCCAGCTCGTACTGCATGCTCCTGTAAGGAGGTCCCTGAGGCAGGTGCGCAGAGTGAGTGCCACCTGAGCCCCAGGTTCCAAGGCTGGCCGGAAGCCTGGTGTTTGCCTTGTCAACCCTGGGTGTCAGGCGCTGCAGCATGCAAAGCTTCGTCAAACATGGCTGGAGGCAATCCGCATGAATTCTGGAAATGCCCAGTGTCTTCGTTCCTCGAGCTACATCATCAGCTTTTGTTATACAGTCCATCCTCCTCTTCTGGCGAACCATCTTCGGATGTCCGACTCCTTTGGGTGGCTCCTTTTCTTCTCTGCATCAAGTTCACAGAGGCTGCAAGATGGCTTCAGGCACTGTGAGAACGATGGTGGCTGCCGAAAGGACTTTGTTATAATCCACGGGGATATGACTGGATGCTGGTGGAAGAGGAAGGCTATGATGAAGGCTGCAGAGGTCTGACCGCTGGGTGCTGCTGTTTCTGAAGTGGAAATGCAGGCGAAGTTGCTCCCCCCTTTTATAGGCCAGTATAGGTGGTCCGCTTTGCATCCTCTAAAGGCTATTCCTGCAAACATCCTTTAATTCCGAGAATAGGTCCCCTCCTGCGAACGTTTTTTCCGTTTTAAACGCTTTGTTTCCATTCTGCCATCTGCTAGGCATCCGTTGCATCCGAGTTTCTGCATCCGTTCTGCATCCGTTCCACTTCTCCCTGCGCCGGGCGGATCGAGTTGCGCGATGCGGAATGGATGCTCTAGCGGATATAGCAGATGCGTAAACGATGCATGAACGGATGCCTGAGCGGATGCGTAGCGGATGCAAGAATGGAGAACTGGATACATTTTCTGCGCAAAAGTCTTTATGGCAGCCCAAAACTTTTTGGAGTGGATTGAAACAGTCACTAAATGGCACTGCTGGACGGAATGAGAGGAAGCCAAAACGGATGGCAGTGAGTACAATCGAGTT
>BHFT01054142.1:0-14167 GCA_004320025.1 Laticauda laticaudata
AGTGGGAAGTCTGTCAAAACTTGGCTTGAGTGTTTTTTTAAAGCTCCTTTTTGCAAAATTCCCAAGTGGGGGCAATGTTTGTATGGCAATCTTTGTTTGTTTGTTTGTATGTATGTATAGATAGAAAGATATAGAGATAGATATATAGAGATATATAGAGATATAGATATATGTAAACATTTTGAATACAGTGTACTGTCAGGGCATGTCATTTACAGAAAAGCAAAGAAAGAACAAAAAAGGAAGAGTGACATATATTCTGATAACAACAGTAACAGTGTAACAGAATAGTTTCCATCAGGTTTGTCTTTATATGAGCTTATTTATAGTTCTGTTGTGGTTATATTGGCATATTTATAATTGTGAACCACCTTGATATTTAGTTCATACATTGCAATAATTGTTCTTCATCTAATTTCTGCCTCTTATCTGTAACCACTGGCAGAATCTATTCCGTGTTAAGTAATATTCTGTGTCTTCTTTGTCCTTTATTTTTAATGTCAATCTGTCAACCTCTGCACAGTCCCAATATTTTCTGAATTACATCTTCATCTGATGGAGTGTTCTCAATTTTCCAGTATTGTGCGAATACCATCCTTGCTGCTGTCAATACATGCAAAACTAGATATATATAGTCCCTTTATCATAGCCCTCCGGCATTACACCCAACAGAAAATATTTCTGTCTTCAGATCTATAAAGTTGCTTGATCATCTTTTCCAACCATGTATGTATTTTCGTCCAATATTTTCTGGCTTTCATACAAGTTGCAAATCTTGGAGGCTCCCTTCCTTCCATTTCCTTCCTTCCCACCATCCCTCCTTCCCTTCCTCCCTCTCTCCCTCCCTCCCATTTCCTTCCTTCCCATCCTCCTTCCTTCTCTCCCTTCTCTTCCTTCCTTTTCCTTCCCTCCCTCCTTCCTTTCCTCCCTCATTCCTTCCACTTCCCTCCCTCCCTTCCTTCCTCTTCCTTTCCTTTGTTCCATTTCTTTCTTTCCCTCCCTCTCCCTTGCAAATCTTGGAGTCTCCCTCTTCTCTTCTTTCCTTCCTTCACATCCTCCCTCCTTCTTTCCTTTCCTCCTTCTCTCCTTCCCTCCTTCCCTCCCTCCCTTTTTTCCTTCTCTTCCTTCTTTTTCACTTCCTTCCCTCCCTTTATTCTTCCATTCCTCCCCTTCTTTCCTCCCCTCCCTTCTTTCCTCCTCTCTTCTTTCTTCTTCATTTCCCTTCCTTCACACCTCCCTCCTTCTCTCCTCCCTCCCTTTTTTCCTTTCTTCCTCTTTTTTCCTTCCTTCCTCCTCAATTCCTTCCCCACCTTCCTTCGCTTCCTCCTCTTCCCTCCCTCCTTCTTCTTCCTGCTCCTTCTTCTCTCCTCTCTCCTTCTTTTCCTTCCCTCTCTTCTTCGCTCCCTCAACCTTCTCCTCCTCCTTCCTTCCTCTTCTTTCCTTTGTTCCATTTCTTTCTTCCCTCCCTCTCCCTTGCAAATCTTCGGAGTCTCCCTCTTCTCTTCTTTGCTCCTTCAGCACCCTCCCTCTTCTTTCCTTTCTCCTTCTCTCCTTCTCCTTCCCCCGCTGCGCCTTTTTTCCTTCTCTTCTTCTTTCCTTCTCCTCTCTGTTCCTTCCTTCCTCCCTTATTCCTCCACTTTTCTTCCCCCTTCCTTTCTCCCTCCCTTCTTCCTCCTCCCTCCTCTTCCTTCCTATCTTTCCTTCCTTCATTTCCTTCCTTCACACCCCCCTCTTCTCTCCCCTCCCTGCCTTTCTTTCCTATCTGCTTTTCCTTCCTTTCTTCTCCCTCCCTACTCTCCCGTCTCTCCTTCATTTCCTTCCTTCCTTCCTTCCCTTCCTCCCTATCCTCTCCACTCCTCCTCCTCCTTGCTTATTCTTCACTTCTTCAATCTTGGAGGCCCTGCAATTCAGATGCTTGATTTATAAATACCTGATATTTCTATCCGCCAAGTGAAACAATCCAGCATTTATTATTCCTGGGTGGGAGAGGAAGGGCCTGTCGCAAATGGGCAGAACCTGTAACTATGGGGAAAAAAAACACCGCCATCACTCATCCTGCAAATCCTTGCCACTCCATGTGTCTCCCCCCTGCCGTTTTGGTGGGTGGTCCTCGTCGCCTGTGTGACTGCAACGGAGCCCAACATGTCTTGCCGATTCAGCGAGAACAATCGGTTAGTGATTGTTTTCCTCGCTTTTCTTGCGGAGGACGTTTAACAGTGAAATCTGGAACATCTGTTTAGGAAGTTCACAACGATTGTTAAGTGAATCTGGGCTCTATCAGGCAAAAGGGGAATTCACATGAACCTTGGGACACAGTGACCATTGTAAGTGTGAGCATCCCAATTTGGATCGTGTGACCATCGGGGGGATGCTGCAATGGTCGTAAGACGTTTGAAAAAATAGTCCTAATCCTTCCATGCCCGTTTGTAATTGGTCGCTTAAATGATTCATTGTAATAGTTGAGGGACTGTACTGTAATTCAGGGAGGAGTCTAGGATTGTAATTCTCCCCTGACTCTTTGCTTTTCCAAGCCTGCCCCCTTCTTTTATTTTTACATGTCAAGTTTTTTTAATATATATATATATAATATATATATATATATCTGCTGAAACGTTGCCTTACAACTTCTAACAAGCACTACAATGCATAGGGGAGTAAATACCCGAAGGAAGCTGAAACTGCATATATTTGTGTGTGTGTTTGTGTGTGTGTGTGTGTGTGTGTTTAAGTTCTAGGGTTACTTACATGAATGCCTGAATAGACTGGGCAGATGAGATTCTGCCGAAACGTTTCCACAACTTTAAACGAGGGCAGAACTACAAGATGTGGGAATAATACTCGAAGGAAGTATAACTGTATATATAATATATATATGTTTTTTTAAAGTTTCGGCAGGGTCTTACAATGATGCCAGTTCAGCTCCTTTGGGTATTTTCCCACGTCATAATAGTGCTTTTAAAGTCTTGTACGCAACGTTTCAGCAGAATCTCATCTGCCATCATTCAGGCTTCTCGTATTGAGTTCGTTATACGAACTCAATGGCTCAACGAGTAAGGCTGGCTCAGTTTTAAAAACTAAACGGCTTGTGATAGCTTGACTCACAGACGAACTCAAATAACAGAAGTCTGATGATTGGCAGATGAGATTGTTTTATATATAAACAAATTTATATATTGAGATAATATATATATCTCATATTTATTATTATATCAAATATATATATATAATATATATATACTATATATATATTATATATATATATATTATATATATATCAAGAAGAGAGATACACTAACTATTTTTGTATCTATCTAACTCTATCTATCTATCGTATCTATCTTTATCTATCTATCTATCATTATCTATTCTATCGTCTATTCCATCATCATCCATTGCTGGGGCTGCCTTCAACTAGCTCCTAGCCATCCAGGGCTAATGGTTGTAAAATATTTAATGTGGAATATTGCAAAGATGCTGAAAGCCTTAGGAAAATGCCAGATGCTAATTATCCTGCACCATAACATGAAAGGCGCAGATTGGAGGCCAGAATTGTGCTCTGTTGGGCAAGAGTTCTTGAAGGATGGAGGATTCGAGAATAAAAAGGAAGTAAGGCAAAGGTTCTTCACTTTCCTCTTGGTGCGTGTGGCCAAAATATATCCGTGTCACCGGGAAGGTTGTGTTAGGATAATGGACAGAGTCCAAAATTGATTCTCTTCCTTTTCCTTTTACTTTTTTATCCATTTCCTCCCTTCCCTTCCCTTCTTTATTGGTTTTTCTTTCCTTTCTCCTTTCCTCTTTCCTTTCCTTTCCTTTCCTTTCCTTCCTTTCCTTTCCTTTTCCTTTCTTTCCTTTCTTTTCCTTTCCTTTCCTTTCCTGTTCCCTTTTCCTTTCTTTCCTTTCTCCCTCTCGCTCTCCTCTCCTTTCCCTTATACATTTTACTCTCCCTTCCCTTAGCTGGCTCCCCCTTCCCTCCTTCTTTCTTTTCTCCCTTTCCTCTCTACCTCCCTCCCTCCTTTTCTATTCTTTTCTCTTTCTTTCTTTCTTTCTTTCTTTCTTTCTTTCTTTCTTTCTTTCTTTCTTTCTTTCTTTTTTTCTCTCTCTCCCTCCCTCCCTCCCTCACTGAGGCTGGACTGGATGCCACCTTTTCCTTGCTGTTTGGCGTACAATAGGCTGTAGCCAAGCCTCCCTCGGCAATATGTCTCTAGTTTAAAAAAGCAATAATAGTAATTAAAATGGTTTGGTGCCTCAAAGCTCCTTCCCCTAAACCTTCCCCCCAGCTGTGTTGTTGTCTGAACTAAGCGGAGGCCGCAGCGCTCTCTCTTCCTTTGGTAAATAAAAGGAAATTTTTAAAAAGGAAGAACATGGATGAAGAGTTTGATTCCTTCTCCACCAGAAGTGGGCTGTTCTTCTCCAAGAGATCTACTAGGAGTGGCTCCTGTCTTATGGGAAGACCCTTCTGTGCTGAATCCAAAATGCTTGGGATATGATACAGCACAGTCCTTGACTTACAACAGTTCATTTAATGGCCGTTCGAAAGTTACAATGTTGAAATGTTCAGCTGACTGAGATTCATGTTTAATGAATAAAGTATAAAATAATAATAATAACAATAACAATATTTGCTTATCCATTTTAACAAACCTCCCTGATATCATTAGTCCTTTTCTTTAATCTACATGTTTCTAACTTCTACATTTATTAGCTAGCCATCAATAAAATAAGTCCCTTGTCAAAAAGTATTCAGTTTCTCTACTTTTTCAATTGTAAGTATTAGTCTAACCATTTCTAATATTTTTTTAATCACATTTTCATCCATAGGGATTTCTTCACTTTGCCATTGTGGTGCAAGAACAGGAAACAGTTGAGCGATCAAAGCAGACCTTCTTTTTTCTGTAAAAGAAGCTTTTAGTGGGGGAGAGGGGGAACCCTTTTAGAGCACCCGAGTAGTTCAGTATGCAGAATAACAAGAGTTGGAAGGGATCTTGGAGGTCTTCTAGTCCAACCCCCTGCTCAACAAGCAAAGGAACAGAAGGATGAAACATGAGTCAAGAAACTGAGAAAGAATAACACAGCAAGGAGAAAATTATGTCTTTGAGTTGGTTTTCAGCAGACCAAATAATAATTACATAGGAATAACAAAATAACAAGAGTTGGAAGGGACTTCGGAGGTCTTCTAGTCCAACCCCCTGCTCAAGCAGGAGACCCTATATCATTCTGGACAAATGGCTGTCCAGTCTCTTCTTCTTCTTAAAAACCTCCAGTGATGGAGCATCCACAATTTTTGAAGAAAGCTGTTCTACGCTTATTATTTGTTCTCACTGACAGGAAGTTTCACCTTAATTGTAGGCATGGAGCGTATCTTTGATAAGCTTCAGTCTATTGCTGCTTGTCTGCCTTCAGGTCGCTTTTGGAAATAGCTTGACCCCTCTCCTCCTTCTGTGCGCAGCCCTCAAAATATAGAAGAGTGCTCTCTTGTCTCCCCTGTCCTTCTCTTCCCTAGACTAGCCAGGCCAGTTCCTGCAACCATTCTTCATATGTTTTAAGCCTCCAGTCCTCTAATCATCCTGGTTGCTCTTCTTCTGACTACTTTCCAGATTACTCAAACATCTTTTTCATTGTCGTAGTGACCAAAACCTGGATGCGGATCCCACTGTGTTCTTACAAAACTGTCCTAATAAGCAGTGCTAATGCTTTCACAAGACCTCAACACTATTCTCTTCTGTTGTTCCTTATGAGCCAACTGCAGATCTGACTTGTAGTATGAAATGCCTGAGGAGAGATAATCAATACTTTGTATCTCTTTTTTTTATTGACAAGGCTAAGAAGTCTTATCAGAGTTGGTGTTGGTCAAAAGAAGCAGATTCTATCTAAACTGTAGTCTCTGGAGAGGTTTGGTTTGAAGCAGAGAGTCATTTTAGGGCATTTTCAATGACGGTACGGCCAGTACCGTAAGCGAGAAGGACGGAAGGAAAAGAAAAAAGAAAGAAAGAAGAAGAAGGAAGGGAAAGGAAAGGAAAAAAGAGAAAGAGAAAAAGAAAGGAAAGGATGATTTTATTTCAAATTAATTTAGTGCTTGGCCCATTCATTACTTTTCGAAAAGCATGAGACTTGAATCAGAACATGCATATTGTGTAATATCCCAAATGTGCTTTTAGTCAAGAGGCAATCTTGGACTTTCCGGTTTTTCTTTGGAGGTTTCACTTCTCATCCAAGAAGCTTCTTCAGCTCTGATGATGTGGGAATGGAAGGATTATATACTCCATGCAGGCAGTGGTCATTTGCCATTCTTTTTAGAGAGTCATTGAGCGCACTTCAAGATTGTCTGTATCCTCAGGGGTCACTTGAAGGTGCAAATAAGCGTGAAGCCTTCTTGGAACTGCTGACACAACAGTCCTTTCAGCAGTCCCAAGAAGGTTCCACATCCATTTGCTACTAGTGACCTTGAGGACAGAGACAACCTGCCAAGTGGCCTCAGTGACCCTCTAAAAAGGATGCATATGAGCACATATGACCAGCGGTGTCTTCAAGGAGTATAAATCCTTCCATTCCTCACTATCCTTCAGAGAAAGTTCATTTGCCTCTTGAAAAAAAGCACCTTTAGGACAACCATGACCTGGAGGGCTGAAGGATCTCCACAGATTACTCCTAGTGGGTAATAATTTTGATCAACGATCAGCCCTTAGGATGCAAAGAGCCACTGAAACAAATGAAACCAAAAGCATTACAGGATGTGGTTTCCAGCCAGGCAGCTGCTCCTAGAAGGGTTTGCACATTGTAGTAGGTTATAAAGGCGATTAATTTGATTGCCAGCTCTATGCTTGACTCTGTTATTTGCAAGCCCGAGTTTTACAGCTGACGCCAACTCAGGATGGCAACTGAGCCCAGAAATTCGGTGGCTGAGCAAAGACCGTTGATCCTCATTTTTCTTGCCACATTGTTAAGGGAATCGCTGCAATTAAGAGAGTCGCACAGACACTATGTGAATCTGGCTTCCCCCATGGATTTTGCTTGTCCAAAGGCCACAAAAAAAAGGGGGGGAGGGAAATCAGCTGACCCTGAGATTCTACAACTGTCCGAAGTACCTGCCAGTTGCCAAGCCTCCAAATTTTGATCACGTGGCCAATGGGAATGCTGCAAATGTCGCAAGTGTGAAAAAACAGTTATAATTCACTTTTTTGGTGTGGTTATAATGTCACAAAGTGAGTGGTTGTCAGTTGGGGGCCGGCTGCAATGGCCTGAGGGGAGGGATCCTGACTGATTTGGTCCTCAAAACCCTGGAGCAAGAGAAATCACGGACGCATGAGCTCAGCTGCTGGCAAAATTTCAGGAGTCCTCCTTTGCCCGGGTCAACATGTTGAAACTGGAGTATCAGGAACCTGGTTTAATGGTTGCCTAATGGAGGTTCCTGCAGGGGAATGGAGATGCCCTGCATTGGGCTCGTACCTTCTTAGCAGGTGTAAAACTAGGTTTTGAAGTGGGTTTACAGATTTGGTCTTGGAAAAGTAACAAGGCTCTGACATGAACACAATATTTTTCTGCTGCTTTCTGTCTCGCTCCCTTCTTCTTCCTCTTCTGCTGTTCCTCATTCTTCTATTCCTTTTTCTCCTCATTCAGTCCCATGTCATCCCCTTTCATGATCTCTCCTCCTTTTCTTTCTCTCTCTCCTCTTTTTCATTCTACCTCTTCTCTTCCTCCTCATCCTTTTCTTCTAGTTTCTGTTTCTCCTCTTCTATCCCTTTTCCTCCCTCCTCTTCTTCTAGTTTCTATCTCTCTTCTTTTTCATTCCATCTTCTCTTCCTCCTCCTCCTCCTTTCTAGTTTCGATTTCTCATCCAGTTCCTTCTACCCCTTCCCTTCCTCCTCCCTTCCTCTTTCTATTTTCTGTCTCTCCTCATTTTCCTTCTGCCCTTTCTCCTTTTCTTCCAACTCTTCCTTTTTCTAATTTCTATTTCTCTTCCTGTTCCTTCTAACCTATTCTCCTCCTCCTCTTCCTTTTTCTCCTCCTTTTCCTTCTGCCCCTTTTCCTCCTCTTCCTCTTCTTCCTTCTTCTACTTTCTTTCTTCCTGTTCCTTGTACCCATTCTCCTCTTCCTCTTCCTTTCTTTCTCTCCTCCTTTTCCTTCTGCCCCTTCTCCTCCTCCTCTTCTTTCTAGAACTTCTCCTCTTTCTCTTGTAACTCTTCTATCTCTCCTCCTTCTCCTGTCCCACCCATCGCTCTCCTACTTCCATTTCGTATTTCTCTTCTGATTCAGCCAGTTCATTGAAGTAACCCAAAGTCTTCTCCTGCATTGCCAACCATCAGTAGTTTTATTATATCCTTCCAAGGACAGCCAGGGCCTCTTCCCATCTTCTAGGCTTGCCCAGGCCAGCAGCTTGGGAGAGTCAGCAGAAGGCAGCTACTGCTTCTCCAAATCCTAAGCCAGAGATCACCCAACCAAAGGCCCAGGGCAAAATATGTCACCAAAATCTTGAGTGCAGCCTTCAGGAAGCTTTCTCATAGTTGTCAACAAGTTGTAATTTTTCAGGGAAGGAGGAATCAATTAAAACCATGTCCGGGAAGAATTATATTTAAGGCTATGAAATCAATGTAACTTTAACCTAATGTAAATGGAATCACATTTATTTCTTGTCCTCCTACAGCTACTTTTTTGGAGTTTGCGATCTCACACATCCTAAAATGTGCTTTCAAGTAGTTTTTTTCCATGGGGTCTAAAATTGTAATGCTGGAAGAAAATCCCCACCACCCCAAAATTCTTTCTGTCTTTTGTTTGTTTCTTCTGGTTTGAAGAAGAAGTCAAGACTGGGTTTATTTTGCCTGGCAAAATAATGTTTTAGTATTTTTATGTGTTTGGTCGAGGCTGGGGGACTGAATGGCTTTCACAGAAGGGATCATCATCTCCCTTGGTGGGTTGAAATTGGGCCTAAAGTTCTCAAAATAAAAATAAAAATGAAGCTTTGGGAAGATCAAACTTGCCCTGAGGGTCAAAGGTAGGAAAACTGAGGAAAGCAGTCTGAACATTTAAAAGGCTTCATACAAAATTTTGTAATTTGGACCAATGACCAAACATTGCTCTTGAGCTTGGTGGTTATTGATGTTGGGTGTGCAGAATAGGACATGCCCATATTTTGGAAGCTCAAGTATAAGAAGCATCACTCCAATTGTAAAGTCCTGGCCATGATCTTGTTTTTTTGGGAATGTCTTAGAAGTGCCTCTGATGAAAACTGAAGTGGTTTCTTAAAATCTCAGTTTGTTGTCTGTATTAAAATCCATATTTAAATGCTCAGTGTAATCAGTCCTTCAAAACCTACAAAAAGCAAAAATCTTCTTCTCTCCTCTTTCCTCTTCTCTCTCTCTTCTCTCTCCTCTTCTTTCTCTCTTTCTCCAACTCTCTCCTCTTTCTCTTTTCTCTCTCTCTTGTCCTCTTTTCTTTCTCTTCTCTATTTCCTCTTCTTTCTCTCTTTCTCCCTCCCTCTCTTCCTCTTCCTCTTTCTCCTCTCTTTTCTCTCTTTCTTCTCCTCTCTTCTCTCTCTCCTCTTTCTCTCTGCTCTTCTTTTTCTCTTTCTCTCTCTCTCTCTTCTCTCTCTTTTTCTCTTTTTCTCTCTTGTCCTCTCTTCTCTCCCTCTTCTTTCTCTCTCTCTCCCTCTCTCTTCTCTCCCCTTCTCTCTTTCTTTTCTTTCTCTCTCTTTCTCCTCTCTTTTCTCTCTTCTCTCTTCTCTCCCTCTTCCTCCCTCCCTCTTCACTTTTCTTTCATAAGGCTGAAACAATCGCAATATATGTCATGGTTCTAGTTTTGTGTCTTGGAGGCTGAGAAAACAAGATATAAAGTTGTCTCACTGTTCTCAAAAATCAACAGGCTGACTGCAAGAACTGCTTGCGTGAATCCTGTTACGCAGGTCATGTATGAAGTAACAGCACACGGATGGTATAAGGAGGGCCCCGGATGGTATGGGAAGTGATTGCAGGGTGATAAATGTTTCACAGAATGGAAAGGAGATCCAGTATTCTGCTTGGAGAAATGCAGGTTTTTTGGGTGGGTGAAGTCGGGTCAGTTAGAGTTCTGTTCCTACTCTTGTGTAACAGAAAGCTAAAAATGTAGTTTTTAGCTTTCAGGGAGAAGAACAGTATGCTTTTTATGTTTTGTTAGAGCAAATGGGGGATTTTTTTAAAAAATAAGCAAAGTTATCGTATTTCTCAGAGTCCTCTCATTTTTGTTTCCATAACTTTGTTCTCCCTAAACTTCGGATAGTTTCTCCATTGCTCAAAGTAGCTCATCAAGAGAGGATGTTTTTTTTTTAAAAAAATGATTCCTTGTGCCAGCGGTCCTCAATTTACATCCACAATGGAGCCCCACCATTTCAGTTTCTAAACGAGATGGTGGTTAAGGGAAGTTTGCCCCATTTCATGACTTTTTGTGCCATGGTCGTTGAGCGGATCACTGCAGTTGTTCAGTTGGCCACACAATTGCTAAGCAAATCTGACTTTCCATTGACTTTGCTTGTCAGAAGGTCACAAAAGAGAAAAATTTGAAAAATTGCAACCATCCTAAGTACCTGCCAGTTGCCAAGCACCTCAGTTTTGATCACATGACCCTGGGGATGGTCGTAAGCGTGAAAACCGGTCCTAAGTCACTTTTTTTTAAGTGTCATCATAACTTTGTACTGTCACTAAGTGAAGCATTGTAAGTCAAGGACTATCTGTAGATAAATCCACCTGCTTTTAGTCAGAAGGAGCTGTTTTCCTTGCCTGAAGAAAAAATGCAAGTCTGTTTTCTAATTTAATTAATCTAATTCAGAGTTGTTTCGGTAGGGAATTGAGGTTGCAGGAATAAATGTCAGACGTGTGTGAATTCCAGACTGAAGTGGCCACAAAGTCTGTTGCACAATTTTGAGTAAGTTGTTCTTTTATATGGTTGTGTAAAGGGTTAAAAGGCATGGAGGTGGCTCAGCAAAGAGAGAAAACTGCAAATGCCTGTGGCTTGAAAGCAGAAGAGACACTGAGCTGGTATAAATTTTGCTGCAAGAAGAATAGAATTAGAATAGAATAGAATATAGAATAGAATATAGAACAGAAGAGAACATGGAGAGGAAATAGAATAGAATAGTATAAGAATAAGAACAGAATAGAATAAAAGCGAAGCTGGAAGGGACTTTGGAGATCTTATATAGTCCAGCCCCCCCTATAACTTTGGAGGTCACGGGGCATGTGGTGAAGACTTAGCTGCTGTGGGGCACATTCTGGCCCTGTAAATGTAATTAGTGATTCATAGAGGAAACCATGATGTGCATGCAATCTGCAGTTTACAGGAAGAGTGTCATGGATAGGCTTCATTTAAGGATCCCTGAGGAAGCAAGTTTCCATCTCAAGGTTTTTACAGGCTGAGTCACATGCCATGCATTGCTCTTCTCTCTCTTTTATCCCATTTACAGAGAGAGAAAGGTGGGGGCAGAAAGAGAGAGAGAGAGAGAAATAAAAGAGAGAGAAAAAGAAAGAAAAANCCATTTACAGAGAGAGAAAGGTGGGGGCAGAAAGAGAGAGAGAAAGAGAAATAAAAGAGAGAGAAAAAGAAAGAAAAAAGAGAGGGGGGAAGGAGGGAGGAAGAGAGAAAAAAGAAAAGAGAAAAAGAGAAAGAAAGAGAAAGATAAAAGGGGGGGGAGGGAGGAAGAGAGAGAAATAAAGAAAAAAAGAATGAAAAGAGAAAAATAAAGAAAGAGACAGAGGCAAGGAGGGAGGAAGAGAGAGAAATAAAGAGAAAAGAGAGAAAAGGAAAGAAAGAAAGAGAAAGAAAGAAAAAAGAGAAAGAGAGAGAGAAAGAGAGAAATTCTTCTGCCTTATCTTCTGTGTTCCCCAGAGTTGCAAAGGAAGGAAAAATGATGACTTGGGGATCTGTTCCATTCTGCAGCCTCTGAGCTCAGGCCTGGCCTGGAGCAGGGAGTTGGGCCAGAGGACGTCTCAAGTCCCGTCCAACTCCGGGAGGAGTTTGTAAGTCTACGTTAAGTGGTGAGAAGCCAGCCAACAGAGGTCATGTGCTGGTAGGGGCTGGAAACCCGACCAGCCCATGGATTTATGTATCTCATAGGGAAGAGGTCTTATCAGGGTGCAGCAACCCAACAGGACAGGCAACAGACTTCAGAGAATAATTCGGACTGCAGAAACAACAATGACTACCAACCTGCCTCCCATTGAGGACCTGTATATTGCACAAGTCAAAAAGAGGCCTGTGAAAATATTTACAGACCCCCTCACATCCCAGACCTAAAGTGTTTCAACTCCTTCCCTCAAAACGATGCTATAGAGCCCTGCACACCAGAACAACGAGACACAAGGAGAGTTTTTGCCCCTATGCCATCACTCTGCTAAACAAGTAATTCCCACAATGAGGTCTTATCCCCTGGGATGTCAAACCACCCAATAAGGCTGCATTGCTTATTATCCTTCTCATCTTTCCTATTACCTGTTTCCTTAGCTTCTAATGACTAAAACTTTGTTGCTTGCATCTCATGGTTTATGTTAATTGCTTTAGTTAGTATCCTATGACTATCATCGAGTGTTGTATCTTATGATTTATGATGACTGGATTTTATGATCACGATTGATCGCTTATTGCTTGTAGGTACACCGAGAGCTTCTGCACTGGAGACAGATTCCTTGTGTGTCCAATCACACTTGGCCAATAAAGAATGTTCTTTTCTCTGTTTTCCTCTTCTCTTTTTTTCTATTCTTTTTCTTTTGTTTTCTCTTCTTTTCTCTCTCCTCTCCTCTCTTCTCTTCTCCTCTCTTAGAGCTGTTCAACTGAAGATGGCTAACTGTGATGGATTGAAATCAATGAGTATGTTGGCGGAGACTCTGTGCCACAAGCCTCCAATACTTTTAGGTTTCTAGACCCATTTTAAACATTTAGCAAGTCAAGGAGAACTTCCCATTAGAAATGGATGAATTTGTTTGTTCTGGTTGCTCATTGTGCTTTCTTCCCTTCTGGCTCTTCTTTTTATCCCTTCCTCATTTTTCATGAGATATTAAAAGGAAGTTGGCATTTTCATGTATAATGAAGAGATTTGCCAACCATTTACCTTTTCTGCTTTTTATTTCATTTTATTGAGCTTCCCTCCCACACACTTTACTTGCATTTTTTTGAAAATGTTTCTATGATTGAATCATCCCCTTTTGTGACACATGAATACCAGAGACGTGTTTGATTCTAATTTGTGCATTGATCAGGACTTCCACAGAAGTATCAAAATGCAAGTGAGCAACAAATTACTGAGTGGCAACCAGCCGTAAATGTAAAGTGCCCAAATTGCACTTTGTGCAACATTCATAATTTGGAGGCTGGGTCTTAAATAATATTTTGGGATCTGTTATCACTTCAAACAGTTGCTAAACAAGGACTGCCTGTATGGCAATTTTGCTGATTTTATGTGTTTTTTTTAAATTTGGACTTTGACTGCAATAATAGCAAAATGGGAACACTTGTAGCAGAGGTTAAGCTTCCATTTTGTTTTCCTCTCTGAAGAAAACCTCAGTGGAAGAGAAAGAGAGAGAGAGAGAGAAAGAAAGAAATAAAGGAAAGAAAAAGATTAGATGCTAGATAGATAGGTAGGTAGATGATATAGAGGATGGATGGTTAGATAGATAGATAGATAGATAGATAGATAGATAGATAGATAGATAGATAGATAGATAGATAGATAGATAGATAGATAGATAGATGTGTGTGTGTATGTGTGTATATATATAAAACTGAAATTGAAATGGCTGTGAAAGTCTGACTCACAGACGAACACAATACAGAAGCCTGATGATGGCAGATGAGTTCCTACCAAAACGTTGCTACAACTTTAAAAGCACAACAATAATGACGTGGGAGAATACCCGAATGAAGCTGAATACCATACATGTAAGTACCCACGAAAACTTTATATGTATGTATGTATGTATACACACACACACACACACACACACACACATATATATATATACATATATAAAGTTTTCACGGGTACTTCCATGAACGCAGTTCAGCTTCCTTCAGGTATTATCCCACGTCATTGTAGTTGTGCTTTTAAAGTTGTAGCACAGTTTCAGCAGAATCTCATCTGCCATCATCAGGCTTCTGTATGGAGTTTGTATGTGGCTCAGGCTATCACAGCCGTTAGTTTTAAATTTGAGGC
>BHFT01054143.1:0-34791 GCA_004320025.1 Laticauda laticaudata
TCCCCGTTAAGATACAATAGAATTTAGGGTTTTTTTTTCTTCCCTTCTTTGATTTCATTTCATTCCAAGACGCTGGTTAGAAAGAGCAGATACTTCGGCTCCACAGCAGAACAGTTGTGCGCTGTGTGAAAACAGGAAGCAAAAACTTCTGCAATGCAAAGAACCCTGCACTTACGACCACAATGGAGCCCCAGTTTTTTCTTGGTATGTGAAATGGGCGTTAAGTGAGTTTTGCCCCCATCTTACGCGCCTCACTTGCAAACGTTAAGCGAGCTGCTGCGGTCATGAAATTAGGACTCATTTGCTTGTCACTCCAGCACAATGGCCACTGTCCTAAGTACATGCCAGTTGCCCATCTGATTGCGTCACCACGGTTGTTCTGTGCGAAAAACAGTCGTAAGTCACATTTTTCCCCAGCAGCTTTTGAAGAGAAGGTCTGCGTGCATTGCCTGTGTTGCGAAGGTCTGCACTGTGCTTTTACTGTCAGAACTACCCATCGCAGTTGGTGTAAATGGCTCTCCTGGGTTTTCCACCATTCTGGTTATGCAATAACCATGCAGTGTTTCAACTCTGAGCTAGTATTGTGGAGGTCTTTTGCACTTTGCATTTAATGACACTTTCCTCACCATTGTGATGGAAAGCTGGCCACACACATTAACCTCACTGCCCCGTGGCTGTGTGTGACGTTGTACAGTTACATTGCTGAGGGCAGCTGCTTGAGTAAGGGGACCTCCAAGGTCCCTTCCAGCTCCATTCTATTCTATTCTATTCTATCCCATATTCTATTCTATCTATTCTATTTCTTATCATATTCTATTCTATTCTGTTTTGTTTCTATTCGATTCCATATTCTGTTCTATTCCCATATTGTTCTGTTCTATTCTATTTGTCTATTTTATTCTATTCTATTCCCATAATCTATTCTGTTTCTATTCCCATATTATGTTCTATTCTGTTCTGTTCTGTTTCGTTTTCTGTTCCATTCTATTCTATTTCCATATTCTAATTAGTCTATTCTCATATTCTATTCTATTCTATTATGTTCTATTCTATTCTATTCCATTCCCATATTCTATTCTGTTCTATTCTATTCTATTTTCCATATTCTATTTTTTTCTATTCCCATATTCTATTCTATTCTTATTCTATTCCATTCGATTCTGTTCTGTTCTATTCTATTCTACCTCTTCTATTCCCATATCTATTCTGTTCTATTCCCATATTCTATTCTATTCTATTCTATTTCCATATTCTATTCTGTTTTATTCCCATATTATTATGTTCTATTCTATTGCTATGTCTATTCTAGCTATGCTATGCTATGCTATTCTATTCTATTCTATTCTACCTTTCTGGTAAGTAATCTGTGGTAAAATTCTGGAATCCTGCATACAGTTTTGGTCACCACATTGCAAAAAAAAAAAGAGGTTGAGACTTTGGGAAAAGTGCAGAGAAGAGCAACTAGGCTGATAAAGGCCTGGAGACTAAACCATATGAAGAATGGCTGCAGGATTTGAGTTTGGTATCTAAAAAACGAACTACGGGTGACATGAAGCAGTCTTCCAGTATTTCAGGGGCTGCCCCAGAAGAGCGGGGGGGGGGGGCAACCTATTTTCCAAAGCCCCAGAAGGCAGGACAAGAAACAACGGATGGAGACTAATTAAGGAGAGAAGCAAGTTAGAATTAAGGAGAAGCTTACTAAAAGTGAGGACAATTAGCCAGTGCAACAGCTTGATACCAGAGGTTGTGGATGCTCCAACACTGGAAATTTTTAAGAAGAGACTGGACAATCACATGTCTGAAATGGTATCGGATCTTCTGCTTAAGCAGGGGGATGGACTAGAAGGCCTCCCTGGTCCCACCCAGCTCTATTCTGATGAATTAAAGCCTGTGTATGTTAACTGTTGATCTCAGCACATCGATAGCTAGACGACAGTGTAAGTATGTAATACAGGCCCCATCTCTCAAGCGTGAACAGGAAGGAAGACTGTTTATATTTATCTTGCCTTTTGTTATTTTTGTAAATAACTCAAGGGGGCAATGATGCCTGGTACTCCTTCCTATTTTCCCCCACAATAACGTTGTGAGGCGAGTTGGCTAAATTGTGTTTCTGCACTAGGACAAGTTGGTGGTTACTTTTAGTCCTGGTTGATTGAGGTCTGGCTCAGCATACTTGGTTTATTTATGTATTTATACATGTGTACAGCTGCCCACCTCCCAAAGACAGTGACAATTAAAGTTTAAAACAAAAAAGACCAAACTGAACATAAAACCAAAACGGAAAGACGAGTAGACAGAACACAAACAGAACCAATCAGGGTGAACATAAAAGTTATGCTCCAAAAATATTCTACTTCTTGTCCAAGGACTGAAACCAAAAACATTTGCCAACCCAGCTCACCTAACCTCAAAGTTTAAGGTAACAACCTGATCCTTAATGCCTTACAAAAGGCTGACTGGATCAAGACCATCCAGATCTCTGGAGAGATGGATCTACAGCCCAGGTGCTACAGCTGAGAAGGCAGGAGTCCAAAGCTGGCACTCCTGGTATGGATAGAGAGATTATTTGTAGCTCAGGTTTGAATTGTGGGGTCCTTGGTGCTTTCTGAGGTTGGTGCTTTCCTTGTGGATGTGTCGTTTCCAAACAGATGATGCGACCTGGTTTGGTAATGAAACACCTGCAAGAAAACCACGTGGTTCTCAGAGAAGAGCAACTGGAGACTAAACCATATGAAGAAGGGTTTGCAGGATTTAGGTTTGGCTAGTCTAAAGAAAACAAGAATTAGAGGGGACATGATAGCAGTCTTCCAGTATTTGAGGGGCTGCCAGAAAGAAGAGGGAGTCAAGCCACTCCCCAAAGCACCTAAGGGAAACAATGGATGGAAACTAACCAAAGAAAGAAGCAACCTGGAATTAAGGAGAAGCTTCCTAAGAGTGAGGACAATTAACCAGTGGAACAGCTGGCTTCCAGAAGTCATGGGTGCTCCATCACTGGAGGCTTTTAAGAAGAGACTGGACAGCCACCTGTCTGAAATGATATAGGGTCTATTTGGCTGATCTTTGTTATTGGCTATTTTCTCTTCATTTTTAGAAGACGTCTAACTCTTCAATGAGCATGTCCACGTTCATCTATGAAGAACAGTACCTGGAATTGGGTATGTCTAGTATAGTGAAAAGGACTAGGGGTGACACGATAGCAGCATTCCAATATTTGAGGAGCTGCCCCAAAGAAGAGGGGGTCAAGCTATCCTCCAAAGCACCTGAGGGCAGGAGAAGAAGCAACAAATGGAAACCAACCAAGGAGCGAAACCTGGAATTAAGGAAATTTCATAACAGTGAGGACAATCAACCGGTGGAACAGCTTGCTACCAGAAATCTTGGCCGTTCCATCACTGGATGTTTTTAAGAAGAGTCTAGATCAGGGATCTTCAAACTTGACAGCTTTAAGACTTGTGGACTCCCAGAATTCCTGGAGGTCAGTACAATCGAGTCCTTAAGACCCACTTGAAGTCCACAAGTCTTAAACTTGCCAAGTTTGAAGACCCTTGGTCTAGGCAGACACTGATCTGAATAGTATAAGTTATTCTGCTTGAGCAAGGGAAGACCTCCAAGAAGACCTCCAAGGTCCCTTCCAGCTCTATTCTGAGAGCACCAAAGACCCCACATATCTGATAGGCCTTGGAATATGACCACTTGGCTAGTCCTGGTGAGTCACGCAGAGATGGCTGGTCCAGAAGATAACTTGGACCTGTGCCGTGCAGGTGATTATACAGGTGATCATACAGGTGATTACCAATACCTTGAATTGCATCCAGAAACCCACTAAAAGCCCCTGTAGCTTGCTGAAGAGAGACTTCACAGGAGAACAAAACAGGAAATGTCCCAAACTGCCCACACGGTGACATTTTGGATTGGTTATAGCTTCTAAATAGTCTTCAAGAACAGCCCCAGAGAGAATGTGTCGCAGCAAATATCGGAGGTCTTCTAGTGCAGCCCCTTACTCAAGCAGGAGACTCTACACCATAACAAATAACTCTCAGTGTCTTCTGAAAAATCTCCAGAGATGGAGCACCCACAGCTTCTGAAGGCAACTTCTGTTCCGCTGGTTAATTGTCCTCACTGTTAGGAAGTTTCTCCTTAATTCCAGGTTGTGTCTCTCCTTGATTCATTTCCATCCAGCAATCCAGCTGGGTGGATGAAAACTGAGCTTGCTCAGGTATCAAGGCTTCCAATATATCATGTGAACTCAGAAAATGAGTTTATGCACTAAACAAGGAAGTGGTAAAGTGGTGACATAGTTGTGTTGTAAGTCATGGATGTAATAACTGAACCAAACATCAGGGAAATGAAGTTAAATTCCTGCTTTGAAAAGGAACACAATCAAGTTCCTTATGCTGAAATGTTGAGGGACTGATGGAATCTTGACACAATTTAGGCTTCCCCGTCCACAATCAAATTTTTGCCTAATATTTTATTCTCTCCTCTATTTTCTTTCTTACATTCACTGTTCTTATTTCCTTTGCTTCTGTTCCAATGTTGCCTTGCTTTTTATCCCATTATAATTTCTTAAATAAAAAAAAATATATAGTTTTATTATATAAAAAACTGATCAATATTACTGTGCACTTAAGGTTTAATAGTATATTCAAAATAATATACTACAGAATAAATTGTTTTCTACTAGTGGGAAACTGTATTTCCTTTTGCTTTAATCTTTTTTTGAATTTTGTATGTGCAAATATATATACTTGTGTGTGTGTGTGAGAGAGAGAGAGAGAGAGATTCTCTCATTTATTCTGATAATTTTACTTTAAAATTAACAGGACAATCCAAAGTAGTAGGTGGTGTCCATCCTAATGAATCATCACAATGACAGACAGTTGGGTAGCAGAATAAATTGCTGGTGTGCAAACCTTTTCTGGAAGTGCAAACAATGATAATCCCATTAGGAGCTTTAGTCATTCTTGGAAAGTTGTTACTGATAATCTGATAAAGGACAATATGATTCAGTTATCCTGGGTAGGAATTTTCTGCCTTCTGTTCCGTTCCGTTAAGACTCTGTTGGAAAATTGTATGTTGGTCTATCATGCTGGGGGAGTTTTGTGTGGAAACAAAGCATGAACAACAGTCCAAGTGGCAATCAACTGAACCTTGAGCCTTTGAAATGTGGATATATGGAGCCTTCGTCACAACGGCACATGTTGAATGCATACAAACGAGAAGCTCCTCCAAAGAACAGGTGAAAAGAGGGAAATTGTAATTTCATCAAAAAAGGAATGAGAACATTTAGGACACGTAACACTCAACAAGAAACATCAACTATTTAGAATAATTTCGGAAGGAAATATTCAGATGAAATGTATCTAGATATCTATATCTATATATCTATAGATATAGATAGATATAAATTCTTTCATTCATTCATTCATTTATTCATTTCCAGGCTATTTTTGGGAGAATTGCTTTCTCTTTTTGGAGATCCTCTCTAAATTGAGCATCTTAAATAATCAAAGGGTGATTTATCTCTTGGACCTTGTAAGGAGATAATCCAGGCTCCCAACTTTTGAATTGATTGTCATTTTATTAGTGACCTTCTGATGGATTCCTGTGGGCCACACCACATCCAGGTAAAGTATCTGTGTAGATTGGTTATAAATCAGAATGTCCTCCGATGAGCATCTCAACCCCTTCAGGACAATCAACCACTGTCCAGATCTCTCTCATTCCCTCTCTCCCATCTTCTGTGCTACAATTTATATTGATTGTTTCCTAGGAGGATTTGATTGCTTATTTGTACCCTATGACTATTATTAAGCGTTGTACCTGATGATTCTTGACTCATGTCTCTTTTCAAAATACATGTGACTCTCGTAAACGTGGTTCTGTTTAAGGAATACACAGGTTAGTGTGAACCGGTATAAAGAATTCATTCATTCATTCATTCATAACGAGTCCCTTTAATTTCAACTCGAGCTACAACCTATCAGCAGACAACTAACCATTTTCTTCTCTGTCTGCTAGCCTTCCTTTCTTTCTCCATTTCGCAGCCTCCAAAAAGACCAAACCTACCAATTGTCAACTTTTCTGGCCTCACATTAACTCAGGATTCTGCTTTCTGAGGATGGGGAGAGAAAAAGCTCCTTCACGCCTACTTCCATATGGTGAAATATTTTTGCAGTCATGCCACATGCTCCCTGCAGCTGCTTCTATGGTAGTGGGATTTGTTTTGGATGAGGCTCCTCTGAAAATGTAAGGCTATCTGACTGGAAAAGGCAGCTACAATTTTTAATTTACAACCAGTGCTATGGTAACCGAACACATCTCTGTTTGCAAACACGAGACTCCAGGCCTGGGAAAGTTCAGCTGTTGGGTTTTTGTTTTTTTTTAAATAAATATAGGAGCCTCTCTTTTGAATATTTCATAAGTACCACTGAAAAATGAACCCAACTGGTCTTGAAGAAAGAGAATATCGAGACATGTTTCAAAACAAGAGATATTCTCCATCCTAATATGGAATTAAGCAAGAGAGGCAATATTTCTACAGACCACAATAAAAGAATGGTAAAAAGAAACCACTGTAGGAGGTGGGGAGAAACACCACAATTCTGAAAAGGCAGCAAATTTAGGTAAAGAGTGCAAAACTGCATTTATTATGTTCTGTTTTAGAACCTGTCGCAAATCAAAAACTTCATTGTTTCGACAATGATCACTGGTGGGATGCTTTTCTTCTCGCAAAGCCAAGACAAACAGCAATTTTGAAAATTCTCAATAGACCTACCCCAAAATGCTCAAAAAAAATATTTCTAAAATTTGTATTCCACCTGAAATAGGAGAGAAGACCAAAATAGCGGACAAGCCTCCCTGTGAAATGTTTATTTGTCAAGGTTTTTGTAGCATTAATTTGTTTTTGTTGTTGTTTAAATGAAGGCGGGAAATTAGCATCCAACCCAGTTTTGTCATCATATCTGTGGTTCCTAGTTTGTACTTTATTTGTGGTTGTGGTTTCACCTGGGTGTGTGCAGGTGTGTAACTGTTTCATCTACATATCATGCTTTGTGTGTGTGTGTGTGTTTGTGTGTGCTTTGTGGTAAAATTTACTGTTGGCTCTTTCAACATAACTTATGTCCTTCTGTTCATTTTCTTGCCAAATTGTCTTTTCACTTCTTTAGCACTTCCTGTAAAATGAATACTGAACTAAAATTTAAAAAAAATATATTTAAGAGTGGTTTTATATTTGGGGCAAGGCCCTTTACCTTGGATTTCGATTCTTACATAAACTGCTTTCCTTCTAGAAAATACTTGTTCAGTTATGGCCCACAGATCATCTGACAACCCCTTTCAAGAGCATCCCTAACATGTTCAAACTCTCCATGAAGCTGCCGATAAGCGAAAGTTTGGGAATGTTCTCTAAAATAAATAGTTTAATCCAAAGGTCTTGCAGTTACACCACTGTTGCATTCAAATCTGTTATTTCAGATTTCTGCACACAACCGGTGTGTGTGTGTGTGTGTGTGTGTGTGTGTGTGTGAAGACACAGCTGCTTGTTGGCTATTTTTGAGTACAGACAAGACACCTTGAATTAAATGTCTGAACTAGAAAAAGACAGTGGGCCAATGGCAAAAAGATCAGTTATTTTGGTCACAATGGTTGGTTGTCGAACGCCTTTACACCTGCTCCAGAGATATTAACAGAAAAGCTGTGTAAAAGTCCTGGGTTAGATCTGCTTTTTAGAAGGTACCTTTTGTGGCCCATCAGTGGCCAGCGGAGTTGGTGGCAGATTCGGACAGTGAGGAGGTTGGGGAGGAACATGGGCCAGTCCTGGAGTCTGAGAAAGGCTCTGACAGTTATCAGCTGCCTTAGGAGTCGGAGATCAATGGGGCAGAAGAACAGCTGGAGCCTGTTCCCACTGTGCACATGTGCAGAGCTGCCAGAAGAAGGGAACAGCTAAGGAACAAGGGTCAACTTGGGAGTAAGTGCTCAGGTGAATGGCCCCTCCCATAGGAAATTAGGAGAAGTGAAAGGGGAGTGGGATTTGCAGGAGACAATTAAATTCAATTCATTAGGGTTCCTGACTTCTTGCCAAGTCATTGCTGCTACAGCATGGCGTTTGGAAGATATCAGCCTGGCAACTCTCCCAGCCTGATAAAGGTCTATAGTGAAAGACTGTTAGCCAGGACTTTGCTGGAGAGGAATGCCCTTCAAACTAAATAAAAAGGGTTTTATCGGGACAAGGAGTCGGCTTCATGATCTTGGGAAGCCCAGGTCAGAACAGTGCTCAATTAAGGGAAAATAATCAGTGTTTCCTTATTCTCAATCCTTTTGTATTTTTTTGGCTTTATACTGACTAATTTTGGAAGCCAACATTGCTGGCTTCTTAGATACAGAAACACACAGGGTGTGATTGCAGCCCTCCTGAGCATAAATTTCATGCATCAACATGAACAGCCAATCATGATGAAAACTGCTCAATGCTGTGATCCAGTTGAATTCTACCAGATTCTGCTGACCGGACTGATTTTCATTTTTGGGGCCTCCTGCCTACAGGGAATCCTCGACCTAAGGCCAACAAAGGAGCCCCAACATTTCTGCTCTTCAGTGAGACCTCTGTTAAGTGGGCTTTGCCCCCATTTTTATGACCTTCCTTGCTGCCGTCGTTCAGTGAATCCCTGTCGTTGACAAGTTAGTCACCCGGTTGTTGAGTGAATCCAGCTTCTCTGCGGACTTTGCTTGTCAGGAGGTTGCAAAAGGGAACTGTGTGACCTCTGGACACAATGACTGTCATAAGTACGAACTGGTTGCCAAGCGGGATGAATATCGATCATGTGGATACTGAAAATGTCATAACTGTGAAAAAGAGCCATCAAGTCACATGTTTCAGTGCTGTTGTAACTTTGGTCACTAAATGAACTATTGTAAGTCAAGGACAACTGTACTGTGTGCAATTTCTTCCTTTGGCCCAATCTGTTCTGACCAAGGCTTCCAAGACCGTAATTATGCACATGCTTATTTTAAAAACAAGTCTTGTTTTATTGCAACGCTGGGAATTATTTTCATTCCCAGCCAGTAATGAATCTCAAACAGTCCCTTGAGATAAGCACCCACCTTTCTTTCCTGGGAAGTGCTGCCAATAACAGAAGTGTCAAATGAACTAGAAAAACAACCAACCGAAGTACAAAGAGCTTCAAGAATGAATCTGAACTGAATAAACAACTTTGCTTCCTGCAAAGGTTTCGTCATCTTTGCCTAACTTTTATACCTTAGGGGAGGGACAATCATCTCCCAGCCTTACTCCTGAGTCGCCCCTTTTGTCTCAGCTGCTCTCACCTTGTAGTAGCTCTGCGCACATGTGCACTGAGAACAGGCTCCCCTTGTTCCTCTGCCTCCCTGCTGCCAGATTCCAGAGGCTCTGGAGTCAGAACTCCACTCCCAGATGGTCCTGGCCCCATCTCTGCATCGGACGCAGGACCTTCATCCTAGTCCTCTCCAGACTCCTGGACTGGTCACTGTTCTTCCCCATTGTCCGATTCCACTGCCATCTGCACCGGCTGCCAGCGAACCACATCACAAACTGGGCAATTGTAGTTAAATCCTCAAGGGCTCAGTTTAATTCAGTCATTACAGACTTCTGGCTCAACCCCAAATGAATTATTAAAACTCCAACATTTACATATTTTATTATTATTATTTGAGATGACTGCTTGTTACAGGATACTGACAGCTGTTGGACATCTGTATACACAGATACATATTTTTCCCCTTGTAAACACAAATGCATAATATAATAGTTTAACAGAATAGAAACTGTCCTTCTGTTCTTTCATCTTGAAAAGTAGCTTATTTTGAAACCAAGTTATCCCAAGGAGGTGTTCGCCCTCTGGTGTGATTGTGTTTTTGGCAAATCTGACTCATGACTTATGAAATAATTGGAGCACGTAAAGGAGACACACAAAATTACTTGGCTGAAAACCTAAGAGATGGAATGAGCAACACTTTGGTATATTTGGAACAGGCGGGAGTATCCCAAAAAGGTAACAAAATATTGGATGAACACTCCAGCATTCTTTAGAAATTGTGAAATAACGAACAACAACAACAAAAAAAAATACACAATCATGTAATGCATTTTCTGCTACACGTTGCAAGAAAGCTCTGTAAGTGTCAGCTCGCTTCCGAAAACACTGTGCCAAAAATTGGAAACATCAGATCTGGCTTTAGCTTTAACTCTTTGGAAAAAGACAACAACCTTAGACATTTTTTTTTCCCCTACACTGACGGAGGAGGAAAACATACAAACACACAGAGAGTAAAGATTAAATATGAGACAAAGAGTGTGTACCATATGTACACTTGTCACACAAAAACCAGGAATCGTATAAATTAAAATTTCTGTTGGGGCTAACAGCAGATTCAACACTCATTTTCTGTTACTTTTGGTTCACAAAGTTGCTGGGAATGCCACTTTTCCCTCTCACAACTATGTGTCTTCATCAAGTTTGTGGTTACTAATTCATAACTGCGGTTAACGTAACCAAGATTTCTGCTTTAACATGGTTTGAACGACAAAATCGGAAGAGAATGATGGTGTACCATCACATCAGTGCCAATTCTTCACGACCAACAGTTAAGACTGTCTCCTCTGGAGTTTCAGGTCTTCCAGTAGTGAGATTTGAAAAATCCTTGCTAATATTAACTGAAGAGTGACGGTTGGAATGGAATGAAAAGCAGAAGGCAGAAATTTGGTCTAGGGCAGGGAAAGACTGAAGATAGAAATGAGGGTTTTGAAGATTATTCGCCCAGTTAAAGAGAGAATCCGTACCGGATGGGTGGCAGAAATAAAAGTTTTTTTGATGAAAGAAGTAAAATTTATGGAGCAAAACTAAACTGGTTCTTTTTGTGCCAGTTGGTTTCAAAACATCTGGAGCCCATGTTAAGATAACAACGGAAGGAATGTGATGGAAAATCAAATTATATTGGGTGGGTATTCTGAGATCAACTCTCTCTATTCTAGTTTCTAAGATATCAAAGTTTTCTATTGTGCTAACGGTAAGAATAGTTTAACCCTGATTGTTTTTTTAGTCTTTCTTTCTTTCTAAAGAATAAAAAAAAAAAATTTCTTGTGAATAAAAGGGGTATTGGTGTCTTGTCATGTAATGATGTTCCAAAGGTTTATGCTGTTTTTGGTCCGTTATCACTCTTGATTCCAAACCAATTTCCTACTGCCAATTCCACATGAACACACTTAATGCAAGCTCAAGCTCTGGCATATTTTGGAAGGAGAAAAACAAAAAAACAAGTGCTTTCCCACTTTGTGCTTCTTGGTTTAATTTGCCTTTTTTTCTTAGCAACAACCATAGGGAACAGAAGTCGCTAGTGAAACCCCAAGATTTCGCTTGCCGCCCCCATTAAAAAAAACAGCCATTCTAAGAATGCGAAGTTATTCGGAAACACTTACATAAGAAATCCAGCGGCTGCATCAAATCTAAACAAAATTCTTGGAGAACAGAAACTCCGTTTTTTTTTTTTTTTCTCTAAAATGATAAATGGGCATCTGCCAGAGAGGTCAAGGCAGGGACTCAAAATGGCAGCCATTGGACCATGTCAACGTGGCCACCATCTTAGCCTGTTTAAAACCTCTTTGGATGCCACTTTTAGGACTTTTTATATAGAGTTGGAACCAAAGTCTGTGACATTGTTCATCATCACAGAGGGAAATGGGGAGGGCACATTTTAGAAACTTTAAAAAAGTAGATTGAAATTTAAGTCAATTTCAAAAGTTTCCCCATCTTTGACATTCCTTGTTTGCTTCAACCAGTTGTTGCTATTCAAAAAATGAGCTGAAGGGACACTCAACTCTTTGGTCATCGGGGAGGGGGGATGGGAAACTCCTTCCTGCATCGGTTACCTTCCACCAAGCAACTGTTAACTATCAAACTCTGTCCATAAATTTGGTTGCTGAGGGTGAAACCATCCAGTTAGCATAAACACTATCATTGGCATATCTTGAAAACACAGCCTTAGGCCCGTCGCTTCTCGCAAGTGGAACAGGGCTCTCTTCGGGCCAGTTCGGGTATGACATGCCTAAAAATGAAAACAGATAATTTTTTCTGCACTGAAGAACCCACACTTCACGTGCAGACAGTAAGGCCCTTGGCAAAACTCCCTTCGCAAATTGCAAGCCAAATGACAAAACGACCCCCGGGCGCCTCCACCCCAAGAAACTTCAAGGTGTTTTCCAAGGAACTGAGACACAAAGCTGAAACTCACAAAAATAGGGGTACTTTGAGGCAGGCCTGCTGAAAAACGTTTGCTTTTTTAAAAAAATTGAGAAAGTTTTATATATATTTAAGGGTAGGCAAAAACACAAGAGGTTCTTGCAGTGTAAGCATCAATAAATCTCACAATTTGCAAAAAAAAAAGGTTGGAAGCCTCTGCATGTATGTTTTCAATCAAAGACACTGATAGACGAAAGAAGGAAGGTTTATTTGTGTGTTTGTGTGTTTACAGGCACACACGTAAATGTATATAGATGTGTTTTGAGAGCCTGAAAAGTACTCCGTAAGGCCACTGAAATGGATATAAAGCAAAGCTTGTTTCTGGCTTTTTGTAAATGGCTTAATTTGTTGTTTGTCTTGTTTTTTTAAAAAAAATAACTTGTAAGGTGCTCAGAGTGGTTTTGGAATTGGGCAGAGTAATAATAATACCCAGCACAATCCCTTGATCCCATCAAGCCTAAGGTTCTTGCAAATGAAATACTAAATCAAGTATCTTATAGGGAATCTTATCATGCCCATTGAAAAGAGCCACACTTTCCACCCACTTCCCACCCCCAAAAATCCTGGATTTCAAAACTTGGCGTGGAAACTATTTAAATGCCTGACTATAAATTTAAGAATTGGGGGCTCGGGGTTTGAGCCCCTGGACATGACAAACAAATGGAAAGGCACAGCTTGAATTAAAAGTCATTCCAAGGCCTTTGATGGCATGTGCAACATTTAATTAGAAGACCAAAATGTAGGAGTTTTGGCAAGATCTGTCTTTACTGTCCCATCTCACCACCACAATAGCAAAGCACATTCCTTCCAAGATACTTGCAACCACATTCAAAACAGGGTGTAGAGACTAAACATTTTCATTGGGGGAGAAAAAACAAACGACAACCCCAAAAGCATGTGAAAACAGCAATGGTTGCTTTCGTGGGCTCACTCAACCATTCTCTATCGAGCGGTGTTTTCCCTACAGTTTTCAGCTGGGTCTTTCAGCTCTTCCCCCAGACCTGTCTGAAAAATCCCATTGCTCAGTAAGCAGGCATGACTGAACAGAAACGTAACATATAGGAGGCAACATTTCTGATTGTAAATTTCCATTCGAATCCAAAACGGGAGCGGACTCTAAAATGGTGAAAAGAAGAGGCTCAACCCAAACTTTTAAGCCATAAAAACAGGGATGCTGAAAAAAGAAGACACCACCTCCAAAAATAAATTTTAAAAAATAGGATTTCAATGCTCTAACCCCAGACATATACAAAAAGGACAATTTCTTAATTGGATAATGGCTAGCATATTTTTTCCCCTGAGAGTGCTTCCCTGATTCTAGGATTTTTGTCTTTCTTAGACTACATATCTATATCCAAGTATAGATAGATAGATAGATAGATAAGGATTGGTTGCACGTTTTCACATCCTTTAAATGTTATTTGTTGTTGTTGTTATTGTTGAACACAGCTGTCAAAGATGGCTAAAGGAAGATCCTACAGCAGAGCTTGACAGAAATGAAGAAAGAAAGAAAAAAGGAGAGAGGGGAAGGTTCTTGCCAAGCAAAAGTTTGATTGGTTTCATACCAAACAAATGATACTCGGAAGGGGAAGTACAGAGAGCAGTGAGGACAGTGCAGAAGAGGAAATCAGTTTTGGGAGGTTGTGTGTGGCTAGAATCTAGTAAATGCATGTGAAATTCTACCATAGAGTTTGTTTTCAATCCATGTGGAAGGAAGAGTTCGAGGGACGGGAACATTATTACAATCCACAAGCGGCATCTCTTCTTCCGAGAGTCCATCATCGTAAAGCAGAGAGTCTGAAGGAGTGGACGCGGCCAGATCTAAATAGTCCTAAGCCAAGAAAAGAGAAAAGAGGGTTAAGGACAGAGGCCTTTGGGTCTCCATTCAAGTCACAGACTAAAAATGTCAGGTGCAACTAGCAACCAGAGCCGCACGGGGAGAGTTCAAGCTACCTACTTCATTGCGTTCTGCCTGTAATACAGGAATCTCCCAAGCTTGACTTGCCTTGAGAAAGGAGAGATAAAGGTTCCAATAGAGGTTTTAGGTCTCTTGTCCCAAAGGGTGCTTTTTTTCCCAAGAGGCAACTGGACTTTCTGGTTTTACTTTGAAGATGTTTCACTTCTCATCCAAGAAGCTTCTTCAGCTCTGACGAATGGTGGAGGATGGAAGGATTTATATTCCTTGCAGACAGCTGGTCATTTGCATTGTGTCCTTGCAGACAGCTGGACATTTGCATTCTAAAAGAATTCTAAAATTCTAAAAAAATACCCTTGGAAGGGTGTGGGAGTAGGAATGGATTTCCAGAGGAAAAAATTGCAGACTACAGGAAGCAGGAGCACCACTCAAGTGACCCTGAGGTCACAGATAAACCTCCAAGTGTCCTCAAGGACTCTCTAAAAGGAGGCAAATGACCAGCTGTCTGCAAGGAGTGTAAATCCTTCCATTCCCCACCATCCAGTCAGAGCTGAAGAAGCTTCTTGAATGAGAAGTGAAACATCTTCAAAGAAAAAACCAGAAAGCCCAGTTGCCTCCTGAAAAAAGCACCTTTGGGACAACCTTGACCAGGATGATGAAGAAGCTCCACAGACTTTTAGATATCTTGCAGCTATACAATGATTCAAGGGTAATTCCCTGCTTGAGCCCTCTTCCCTGCCTCGCTGGGCATTTTCTAATAAAAACTCAGTTTGGATTCAGAATATTTTATTGTCTAGAAAACTAGCAGCCCTGGAGACATTTTTTCCTTGGAATCAGTCCAATTCATGTTCCCTTAGGTATCTGCTAAAGTTCTCCAGTTCTCCTCAACTTAAGCAGCGGTTCCTTGCCGACACACTAATACCTGGCAAGGAAGTCCTTGAGAAACCCATAGCCTACTCATCCAGCATTATATCTCTTTCAGGAGACCGGATCATCAGTTTGCTACAGAAACCTCTCTGAATAATCCTTTGTCTGAAATTATGGAGATTTTTTTTGTTCTGAAGCACTGAATTCATGCACATCTGGTACTGCTGAATATGGAAGATACACACACCCCAAGCAAATACAAAATACTTTGCATATATTAGAATCTTCACTAAAAGCACTGGGGCAGATCGGATGGGTATCGTGTGATCACATCACAACTCAACATCGTGTGGATCTAATCTCATTGCAAGACATGGTCTTCTATTAAAATTGCACCATGTTAAAAAACAAAAAAAAAACAACCACAGCAAAGCAAGGAGCGGTGTTACTTACACAACCTACAGAAAGGAGAAAGCCCTTTGCAAGGTTGAGGAAATCCCAAGATCAGCAGAATTGCGCTAACCTGCACTGTAAAAAAATGTCCTGCAATTTCTCGAGTTTTCTTCCACAGGGGAGAGAGTTCATTTAAATGTCATTCCAAAGGTTCCTGAGAAATTCTTTTACATTTATGTTGATCGTGTTTGGGGATTTATTTTTTGTAACAAGGAGAGATGGCTTTCTTATCTCCTAGGAGGTGCAGATGGGCAATACTGATAGTTTTCTTTTATGATATCCTCTTTCCTTTCTTTTTAACCTCCCCAATCCCCGACTTCCCGATCTGAGAAAGTTCAAGAAGGAACGATGAAACAGAGCATTCACACATACTCCTTGTACACTATGCAACAATGCTCACACACTCTATCTAAAGCTAGTCCTCAACTTATGACCACAATTGAGCTCTTTTGTTCCTGAGCAAGACAGTTATTACACGAATTTTGCTCCATTTTGCCCCATGTGATGTGTTGTCGCTGGGGTGGGATGGGGTTATTATAGTCAGGATTCCAGCAGTTACCCTAATTAAATAATGACTCTCAAACCAAACTTCCAAAACTTCAAAAGGATTTATTGGGAGTAAACATATCCGGCACTGCCTGGGTGTAGTCGATTCTGAGACATGTAATTCACTGTCACCCTCGACCCTGGTTTTCCCTCCACCCCTGGGTTTATCATAATTCATATTCTCCAATGGGACACATCCATAGTCCAGAGTCACCAATCATACTTCTCCAACTAGATTTTTGCACGGCAGAAACTTCACTCACCTAGTTACTACCTTTGAAAACTATTTAGGAATGCACTTTTGATTTCCAAGCTGCCACATTCCTCCCCCCTCCCTTTCTGTTGGCAACTCTAAAAGGACAATCGAAATATTTTATGAGTAGATAATTATATTATTATATTAATTTATTATGTGACTATTCTCTTTTATTCATTTTATTGTTTTTTATATGAGGCTTTTAATACTCCTGTAAGCCACCTTGGGTTGCCATGTGTGAATAGGTGGCAAAATAAGTTTCCTAAAATAAAATAAACAATTTTTCTCCCACCGTTGTTAAGGGAATCCCTGCCGTTGTTAAGTTAGTCACATGATTGTTGAAATGAATCTGGCTTTCCCACGGAAAGTGTTGTGGTTAGCCAGCAGCGGGTGCAGATGGCTGAGGAGAGTGAGGACTCAGATGAGGGACCAGGACCATCAGGGAGTAGACGGCTGCATTCAGAGATTGTGGGGCTGGCAGCAGCCATGAGGAGGTTCCCGAGGAGCCTGTGCCAAGTGTGCATGCACGAAGGATTGCTCAGAGGAAAGAGCAGCTGCAGCAGCACAGGCAACTTGGGAGTAAGGCTGCAAGGTAATGGTCCCTCCTTCAAGAGATAAAAGCCAGCTGTGAATCGGAAGTTCTTTGCAGGAAGCAAATACGTTTTGTAACTTGAGCGTTGTGGACATTGCAGTATCTTAGTTGGTATTTGAAGACTCTCGTGTTGTAAAATATTTCTAGGAAACCTTATCTGTAATTCTTGGCAGCCTTGCACATTTTTGGCAAGGCTTGTGCTTATCAAAGTTAATTAGTTTGCAGCAACCTTTAAACCAGGGATTTGTAAGAATCCTTAAAAGGTTTCTGTTCCCTTTGGTTCATGTTTGTTTTATTGGAAAAGGGTTTGGGTCAGAACAGAAGGTCAAAAAACAGGATCACATGATCCTGAGATATTGCAACCATCCTAAGGATAAGTCAGTTACCATCAAGTGAATTTTGATGATGTGACTGTGGGGTCATTAAGCATGAAAAGTCACTTTTTTCCAGTACCGTTGAAACTTTGAATGGTCGCATGCCGAGAACTCCCTATACAAGGATTCCATTAAATTTTTATTGGGAAGGAATTTTTGGTGCAACCAGGAAGTGGGCTGCTACTGGTTCGGAGTGGTTCGGGCAAAACGTGTGCTCACTGAAACAGTTGTTACACCAGTTGAATCCCACACCACTGTACTTCTGGGTGCGACTTATTTCGCATCAGATTGAATGGGAACTAAGTAAGAAAAAAAAATACCGTAATTTCTTCATTTGGAAAACATTTCAGGCAGGCTTTTTCCCTCAAGCAGGAAAACTTCCCTTGAAAAAAAGCCCTGAGATTTGAGTTATTGGGTGCCGATGGATTGTTAAAACTTTTAAAACTTGCACAGTTTGGAAAAGGAGCTGTTCTTTTTAGTCTCTGTTCCTTCTTTCCAGAAATAGAAAAAAGGCAACCCTATTACAGTGTTTTCCCGAAAATAAGACCCTGTCTTATTCTTTTTTGGCCATCAAAAAAGGCACCAGGTCTTCTTTGGGGGGGATGTCATCCATTGACAAACCTCACTTGTGCGCATTACCCCCAACCTCCTTTGCTCTGTCCGAGGCCTTCAGGAACTTCTTCTGTGGCTAGCAAGGCTTTCCTGAAGGCCTCTGCAAGCCGATAATTGAGTTCTGGATCGATCCAGAGTTTTGTTCTCAGCTACAGAGGCCTTCAGGAAACCTTGCCAGCCTTGCTGGCTGAAGAAGTAATGGGCCAGTCAGGCAGGGGTTGCGGGTGCGAGGCCTAGCTCCAACCGTCCAAAGGTAAGTAAGTAGTAGGGCAGCTCCAGATATTTTCACACACCTGTTTGGCTGAATTCCCATTCCGTACTTCTGAAAGCTGCCCAAAGAGACGACACGTGATGTGAAACGGCCTTTTTTTCTTTTTGTGCTTATGGTGACACACTGCTTCAGGGATGGGATCCGACCGGCATAACTACCGGTCCTGTTGCTCTGTGTCACGCACAAGTCGGGTGAGTGCAATTTACGACCTGCTGAGCTGCCCGGACAGCTGAGCAGTGCTGCGTGCAAGTGCACAGTGGTTGGAAAAGCCCTTTTTTCCTGCTTTTTAGACGCAGCTGTGTCGTGCAAAGCAGCTGCGGTTGAAAAAGCAGGAAATAAAGGTCAGGTAAGAGCCCAGGCGGGTGGGTGGGCCAAAACAGCAGCAGACACAGAACCGGTTCTGTGTCTGCTTCTCTCCAGAGCAACTGGTCCTACAGAGGTGGACAGAACTGGTAGAATCCCACCCCTGCACTGCTTCCTTTAAACTAAACGGTGATGTTTGATTGCTATTGATTGAAAATATCCGTTTCAAACATTTGAACTACTGGAAGTCCATGCATTTGCCCTATGCTAAATAAAATGAATAAATTTGATTGCTACTGTATAATCAGAGCCAGCCTATGCATGTGTACACAAAAGTATTTTGCACTCTGCAGTTCTATCTGACCTTAAATGTTGCCTTAATCTAAGTAACTGCAGCATATCTGATCCCAAGTGATTAGCTGGGCTTTTCTCCCTTCCTGCCTTTCAAATATCCTTTCTTTAAATCTCTCCTTAAACAAGTTATATTCAGTTGCGAGCAAGGGGGGTAGACACTCCAAGAGAAATTCACCAATCACCCCCCACGATACCTACGTAAGCGCTAATAAATTTGGAAAGGTTCTTACCCGGCTCTTGACCATCATTTTTTCTAATTCTTTACTGATCTCAGCAAACGTTGGCCTTTTATCTGGTTCCTGTTTCCAGCAGTGAAGCATCAAATTGTACCTTTAAGAAAAGAAGCAAACTTTTAATTTTCAGATAAAGAGGAGGAGGAGGAGGAGAGGAGGAGAGGAAGAGGACAAGAAGAGGAAGAGGAGGAGGACAAGAAGAGGAGAAGAAAAAGGAGGAGGGGGAAGAGGAAAAGGAGAAGAAAAAAGAGGAGGAAAAGAGGAGAAGGAGAAGAAAAAGGAGGAGAAGAAGTGGAGGAAGAGGAGAAGGAAAGGGAGGAGAGGAGAAGGAAAGGAAGAGGAGAGGAGTGTAGTAGTAGTAGTAGTAGTAATAATAATGATTATAATTATAATTATAATTGTAATAATTCCTGGATTCCAACATTTCTGTTTTGTTGGTTTTGTGAAGGTGGTATTGGAATCTATTGGAATGGGGCACCCTATGAAATAAGCAATCACAAGTCTCTGTCCCATATATTTTTTTCAATTTTCCTTGTGTATTTTATGACCTTTTCAGAACCCCCCACTCCCCACAAAAAAGCTTTAGGACAATTCCAATAGATTTCTCCAACACACGCATATACATGCATGAAGACTGATGTTAGGACTTTTGCTGAAATGCATTAATTCAACAAATTCATACCCAACGTGTCCACTGGCTGAAATTGTAAAATTTTGCAAAGAATATAAAAACAATTAAAATATATATATTTTTTCCTCTCTCATCAGCCCTGTAACTATTCTTTTCCCATCTTAGGTAAAGTCTAAGAAAGCAAAAGGACCAAGTTATAGCAAGCCCTGGTTCTCACTGAAGGAGAGACTGGAGAATATAATTATGGGTAAGGGTCTTAAGGATTTGACTGGTATTTCCCAATTATGATGCACACCTATAGACCTGGATTCTCAATCAGGGTCATCTTCAGCAACACAAGTTCATCCTTAGAAGACAATGTTTGTAGCTCAGGATTGAACTGTAGACGTCTGAGCTTGGTTGTTTTCTTGAAGACATTTCATTTCCAAACCAGGTTAACATCTTCAGTGCACATCTTCAACTAGTGCCCTGAAGATATGATGTAGTTGGGTAATGAAATGTCTGCAAGAGAACAGCCAAGCTTAGGGAGCACCAGGACTAGAAGTTGCTAAGAGGAAGAAACCGAATTTGATGAACCCATTAATTATCTTTCCTCTGTGGTTTAACAAACCTTCATCTCTTTGGGATCATGGTTAAAAGTTTAAAGGCTGTCTGTGATTTCTCCTCCATGGTGAGGAAAATAGTTCCTCCTAGACAGTTCAGGCACACACATGTTGCATCCTCAAGGCTGTAGAAGCCAAGGAGCTGTCAGTCATGTCATGACAACATCACACCAATTATATGATTGATGTCCTTGGCAGATGATGCCATGATGGTGAACTGGAGTTCACCTGATGTCCTTTGACCTGCCAACAGAGCTAGCGGCAGACTCAGACAGTGAGGAGGTTGGGGAGGAACATGGGCCAGTCCTGGAGTCTGGGGAAGACTCTGACAAGGGCTCTGCGTCAGAGGCAGAGATGAGGCCACGGCCGCCTGACAGTTATCAGCTGCTTTAGGAGTCAGAGATCAGTGGGGAAGAACAACTGCTGGAGCTTGTTCCCAGTGTGCACATGCGCAGAGCTGCTGGGAGAAGGAAACAGCTAAGGAACAAGGGTTGACATGGGAATAAAGGCACAAGTGGATGGTGAATGGCCCCTTCCATAGGGAATAAAGAGGAGCAAAGGGGGTATAGTGTTTGCAGGAAACAACTAGTTCAATTCATAAGAGTGAAGATCTGTTCCTGAATTCTTGCCAAGTCATTGCTGCGACAGCATGGCATTTGGAAGATACTGGCCAGGCAACTCTCCAAGCCTGATAAAGGTCTGTAGATGTGCAATTTCTTGAAAGACTGTTTGCTGGGACTTTGCTGGAGAGGAATTCCCTTTAAATAAAAGGGGTTTTATCGGGATAAGGAGTCAGCTTCATGATCTTGGGAAGCTTAGATCAGAACACCCTTATGGATGACCACGTTCAACCAACTCACAGAAATCTAAGAGAAAATAGCTGATTGTATTCCTTCCTGGACTGGATATGATCCTTCTGAATTGCAAAATTGCTTATCCAAGGATACTTACATCTCCTCACTGCAGTTTTCCGGCTTCTCCATTCTATAACCTGTTTTTAGGAGGTTAAATAGCCTCTCTGGAGCAATTCCTGGATATGGGTTACCCCCGAGGGTCACAATTTCCCATAACAGCACTCCAAATGACCATCTAAGGGGGAAAAGAATTTTTTTAAAAAATCAGAAGCAGTTACTTCTGCAGACAAAGAAACCTTGCAAAGTATCCCAAAAGAACTGAAGACAGACACAGTTGAAGAGAAACTCCATTTTTCTTCCCAGCTTTCCTAATGTTCTTTCTTACAATCAAATATCGAGTTGCAAAGGGCAGGCTGTAGTAAAATTTCACCAAAAGAGGGTTTTTTTTCTTTGCAAGTTGCTGAGCTGTTGTAGAAACATAAACATGAAGCCTTTAAAAAAAAAAAAGTATATAACTTTGGCTCTCAGATAAACTTAAATTTGGTCATCACCCAGAGGATTGTATATGGGGTCCTTATTACTGCAAGAAGCATGGTTCTACCAATACTCCATGTATACCTTAAACCTATTTGCTGCATCCTAATATATTTGTCAGACAACACTTAAACAAGAGTGACCTTGTTTTGTTGTATCAGACCTAGGGTTTATCTACTACAGCTAAAACACTTCGTAATTGCAGACCGTAAAGGAATCAGTTCTTAGTCCAGGGTCAGTCTTCTTCAGTGCGTACAGATTCTACAGAAGATCACTTCTTTTTTTAAAAAAAAATGCATGGGCTTTGTAGGTAGAAGTATTTGGTATGTCTAGTTTCATGAAAAGAAAAACCGGGGGTGACATGATAGCAAGCCTGCAATATCTGAGGGGCTGCCCCAAAGAAAAGGGAGTCAAGCTACTCTCCAAAGCACCAGAAGGCAGGACAAGAAGCAATGGATCGCAACTAATCAAGGAGAGAAGCAACCCAGAACTAAGGAGAAATTTCCCAACAAGTGAGCACAATTAATCAATGATTAACATGCCTTCAGAAATTGTGGGTGCTCCATCTCTGAAAGCTTTCAAGAAGAGGTTGGGCAACCTTTTGTCTGAAACAGTATAGGGTCTCCACCTTGAGGAGGGTTTAGAAGATCTCCAACTCCAACCCTTCCAACTCTGTTATCCTGGTTCTAACGGGTAACCATTCTAAATCATCCATTTTATTTAATGCCCACATCCCTGTTTATCTGCTGGTAACCGCTAGACATACAGAAATATGGACAGGCTAACATTTGCTGGAGATGTGTGTCTCCAAATAAATGCTTATTAAATAGCCCAGTTAAGACTAAATTTGTGAAGCTGCTGTCATCACTTTCCCCCCCCCTTCTTTTTGGCTGTTGCAGTCAACGTTGGCTACTCCTCAACGTTCTGTGGTTTCTTTGTCCCCCGCTTACTGAAATATGAGCGCAAGTCTTCACTGCTGAACATCCTCCGTTTTTCTTTTGTCTGAGAATGTAGCTCTGATGATGTATTGTGATACCAAACAAGCAGCAGTTGGTTTTCTTTAGCACTTGAAATAGAATCCGGCTGTGGTCTTCCAATTTGCAAAACTCCCCTAACCTCACTGCACTTGACTCAAAGTGGGCTCCAGAAGCACACATGAGATCCTCCAGCCAGGATGTTGTGGATTCTCAAAGAAATTATAGGGGGTGGGAAGAACCTCAAGAGTTGAGTTCAAGTCTAGCCACCTAACATTCAATACTAAATTGGCACTAGACAAGTCAATGGAATTCATGAGAGGTTGGACTTAGACTGTTTATGGGAATGCAACAATTTTAGGCTGATGACTTGCTTAACTTCATCCACCGTCTCTTCCAGCTCTTCACCAAATACTACAATAGCTGCCCAAATGAATGAATGCTGTAAAGAGCTGTCCCTTTTTTTTTAAGAGAAAAAAAAAGAACAAGAGAGAATAACAGAGTTGGAAGGGACCTTGGAGGCCTTCTAGCCCAACCTCTTGCCCAGGCAGGAAACCCTGTATCATTTCAAAGAGGGTTATTCTATGTTGGAAACACCTCCTCCAAGTTCCAACCTCCATTTTTTTTTTTGCATAACAAAAAAGCCAGGATATTACAAAATCTGAACAGCTAAAAGAGCTACATTATTCATCGGTTGGATCAACATTAGGTATGAGTATCAGTTGAAAAAAAAAATCAGTACATAGTGGCCTATGGGTCAGTTTTGTTTCAGCTCTGCCATTTTCAAAATTGGGAACAAGACGGGTTGGTTCCCTATTTTGACATGACATCATACAAGCCTGTAATGACATCCTACAAACCTGACATCATAACCTATAATAAATTGTATAGTTCAGAATACAATTTGCCTAGTTCAGAATACAGTGCAAATATTTAAGATGTAAAAAAGATGTTGAGACTCTAGAAAGAGTGCAGACAAGAGCAACAAAGAGGATTAGGGGACTGGAGGCTAAAATATACAAAGAACGGTTGCAGGGACTGGGTATGTCTAGTCTAAGAAGGACGAGGGGAGACATGATAGCAGCTTTCCAATATTTCAGGGGCTGCCACAAAAAAAGAGGGGGGAGGGTTTCAATCTATTCTCCAAAGGACCAGAAGGCAGGACAAGGAAGCAATGGTTGGAAACTAATCAAGGAGAGAAGCAACTTAGAATTAAGGAGAAATTCCCTGACAGTTAAAACTATTAACCAATAAAACAACTTGCCTCCAGAGGTTGTGGATGCTCCAACACTGGAACTTTGTAAGAAGAGATTGAACAACCATTTGTCTGAAATGGTGTAGGGTTTCCTACTTAGGCAGTGGGTTGGACTAGAAGACCTCCAAGGTCCCTTCCAACTCTGTTATTCATATTCTATTCTATTCCTCATTTGTAAATATTCTCGTAATGATGTGACACACAGGACATATTTTTGAGCCATTTATGCAATGATGCTAAGGCATGCATGCCCCCACTTTGCCCCAAGGATACCGCAAAGTCTCTTGAACACCATTGACCCCCATAGAGATACTGCTTGGATGTCAAGACACAAATTTCCAATAGCATAAATCAACTTACACATCACTCTGCGTTGTGTAGATGTGATCGAAGAGGGACTCTATGGCCATCCATTTTACAGGTATTCGACCCTGTTGGAAGAGAGAGAGAAATGACATATATATGACTTGTTGCAAGCAGATCTGAATGTTACTTCCAAAGCCACAATCCGCCAACAGTTCTTTTTTTATTATTTTAATCCCCTTGTTTTCAGTTTCCTTCATTGCTTTTTCTTTCTTTTCTTAATTGACTTTCAGCCAACAGATTTTCCAACTATACTAACTTGGCCCAGCCAAGACTCAAATGTTACGATGTGAAAGCATTCCCTCAGTTATCTAGTTTCCAGAATTGATAGAAACAGAATGACAGAGCTGGAAGGGACCCTGGTGGTCTTCTAGTCCAACCCCTGCTCAAACAGAAAACCCTACACCATTCTGGACAAATTGCTCTCCAGTCTCTTCTTTTAAAAAAAAAAACTCAGTGATGGAGCACCCACAGTTTCTGGAATTTTAATATGCTTTCTTTTCTTTTTTAAATCCCCATTGCTATTGAAATGTAGAGCCAGCAGGGTCTCGTGGTGAAGCCACCAGGGTTAGAAATCAGGTGAGTCCTAGTCCTGCCTTAGCCATGAAAACCATCCGGGTGATTTTGGGATAATCCGTCCCAGGGTTTTTGCGGTGGGGAAAATAGGAGGAGGAAGATGTGTCGGATGTTTGCCTGCCTTGAGTTGTTGATGAAAATAATAAAAGGCGGGATATAAATAAACGAATGAATAAAAGACGCCGTGGGGTTTGTTGTGGCGTTGGGCACGTGAGTGGCAGCACTGGCGTGACGAACCTCATGAAGACCAATTTCTGGTAGAGTTTGGGGGAAAGAAACCAGAGTCTCTGCTGCATCTGCGTTCCTTGCTCCACACAACCCATCCCCACCCTAGCTTGATTTTTATGCCTGCGCCCCACCCCACCTTCTACTACCAGACAGTGGACGGGCCTCTCCTAGGCCTTATTTTTGGGGTGGGGCTTATTTCAAGCTCAGGTGTGAAAATCAGTCTAGAGCTTATTTTCGAGGTAGGTCGTATTTTCAGGGAAACAGGGTATTTACTCTCTCTCTCTCTCCCTCCCTCCCATCATCATCAACATTATCTATCTATCTATCTATCTATCTATCTATCTATCTATCTATCTATCTATCTATCTATCTATCTATCTATCTATCTATTTATCTATCTATCTATCTACCTACCTACCTACCTACCTACTCATTTTTAAACTGTGGCAGAGGGACTTATTTTATTGACTTTTCTTGAGCAAGCAACAGTTTCAAGCACCTCGTATTTGCCACACAGATATTACTTGCAGTATGAAGAGTCTGACCCTCTTCCAAAAACTATCCAAATAGCTGGTCGTAATGGCATCCGAGGGCAGAAAACAGAATAGAATAAAATAGAATAGAAGGGAAGGGAAGGGAAGGGAAGGGAAGAGAAGAGAAGAGAAGAGAAGAGAAGAGAAGAGAAGAGAAGAGAAGAGAAGAGAAGAGAAGAGAAGAGAATTCTTTATTGGCCAAGTGTGATTGGACACGTAAGGAATTTGTCTTCAGTGCAAATGCTCTTAGTGGAAACCATTAAGAGAGCATTTCACTGAGGCAGCCATCGTCGGCGCCATCTTGGATCTGCCCTAAATCCCATTTTAACTTATGCATTCTATACAGCTTTTATTTTTATTGGCTCTGAAACTTCCAGGATTCAGGTTTTGATGGATAACTTCAAATTCTTAATGTTGTAAGGGTAGAATTAATTTTTCCCCTCATGCTACATTACCTAACATGTCTCCCTTTTCCCCCAGGTTAAAAAAAAAAATCTAAAACCCCAATGCCATCATCTTCCCTCTATCATGTCCCCTAAGAACAGTTCTAGCCCTGCCCTTTTTTTAGCTTTTCGAAGTGTACAGATATCCTTTTTAGGGTTGCAGTGATGCAGTGCCCCTTCCAAATTCAACGTTTGAAGCCCCTTGCGGCTGCTGACCGATTCTTCAAATAAACAGTTCATTGTAGCGACTAAATTAACTGACTATCTCACCTTGCTCCTCTTGACGTAAGAGTCCTCTTCATAAACGTCACGGGACAAACCAAAGTCAGAAATCTTCATTTTACGCCCTTCGGCTACTAAGACGTTCCTGGCTGCTAAATCCCGATGCACAAGCTTAGGAGAAACACACATACACACACACAAAGAAATTAATAGACGTGCCCCTCCCCATGGAGAAGTTTATGGAAATAGGTTGGGTGGGAAGGGGAAGGCCATACCTTCATTTCAGCAAGGTACTGCATGCCACGGGAGATCTGCCACGCAAAGGAGATCAGGTCGCCCATGGTGAGGGCCCGCTCATCCGGATTGTCCAAGTAACTGGAATTTCTGTTCGTGTCACCTCCCACGTAGCTGGTTCCCACCTTCCGGCTTTCCCTCAGGAAACTCCGCAAGGAGCCGTACTTTGCATACTCCACTATTAAGTATAAAGGCCCTGAGGTCAAACAAAAGGGGGGGGGGAAATGCAAAAGATCAATCAACTTGCCCTCAACAGATATGCCTGCAGGGGAAAAAAAATGGAAAGGTCCTTATTTATATATTTTTTTCGTTTGCACTAAATGTCAGTTTCACGTCAGTTTCACACACCTCACGTTCAGAAGTGTTGTCATCTCAATTGGGGGATTACTCTTCAGTATGAAATTTTGGGAATTCAGACTTCTTCAGACTTCCATCCTTCTTTCCTCTCTTCCTCCCTCCTTCCTTCTTTCCGCCTCCCTCCCTCCCTCTCTTCCTTTCCTTCCTTCTTCCCTTCCTTCCTTCCTTCCCCCTCCTTCCTTCTGCTTCCTCCCTCCTTCCCCCTCCCTCCCTTCCTTCTTTCTTTCCTCCCTCCCTCCATCCCTTCTTTCTTTCCTTCCTTCCTTCTTTCCTTTTCGTGACCCTTTGAGAGCTGTGTATAACAAAATTTCATTTTCATGTAGGCCGATTAGTATACATTAAAAGCGACAATAAAGTTATTCTAAATACGTACCATCCTGGCTACAAGCACCATAGAGTCTGATGACGTGAGGATGGTTCACCTGTTTTAAAAGGTTGAACTCAGAATGCAAATCCCGGAGCTCACTTGATGAAGCATTTTCTGTGAAACAGAGCAGGAAGAGACCCATTATTAAGGCACCCCGACTATGACTTGAGGCAGGATTTAGCAATTACATGCCAGAGTATTACGTAAATAGTGGAGAAATGGCTCTCCTTTCCATGATATGATGGCAAAGATAAGCTATTTTTTTAATATTCAAAACGACAAACCTTGTACGATAGCCACCAAATCAAGGCAATGAAACACCTCAATTTAAGAAAAGCGGAAATTAAATTAGTTCTACCGTTCCCTTGTGCTTTTGGGCCACTTGAAAATGTTGCCTGTGGCCTTAAATGGGTAGTTTTCTAACTTGGCCACTTGAAGATGGATGAGCTTCAACTCCCAGAGTTCCCCACCTGGAACGGGGAAGTTAAATTCAACTTCAATTCTGGGAGCAGAAGTCCACACATCTTATGCCAAGTTTGGGAAAAAAAACAACACTGTCCCAAATCTTCTAATCGAGTCCAATGATCAAACTTCATTTTGTAAACCAGAGTTGCTGGAGTTGGGTGGCATATAAAATTTAAGGGATCATAATGTCAGAGTGTTTGCAGAGTGACTGCTATTATGAGACAACCCAGGAGCAAAACACAGCACACAGAGGCTTAGACATTTAATGGTGGTTTATCTATAAGACATATACAGGAATATACGTGGTAGGCAAAATACCTTACAAGCAATCAATCTTACTACACAGAGAACTCTGCAATGGATACAGGACACAAGGAGAGAGAACACGCCCTCTAATAGCTGCCTTTATATAGACACCTCTTAAAGAGGTAAAGACTTCTGTGGACCCATTCTTTGTCTTAAAAGGACATTACCAATGTTGATTCATCCTTATTGCATCAGCCTTACATTACATCAGTCTTATATGCATCAACTTTACAGCAACTGGTCAACTCTTAACACATAATCTCAATCCCAGCTATGAAAAAATCATCTTTGTTTGCCTTGGTGCTCTCTGAGTTTGGCTGTTGTTGTTGTTTTGCAGACATTTTATAACCCACACTAGGTAATATCATTAGTGCTAGTGAGGAATGGGGCTTGCTCTCACTTTATAGACTCCCACCAACATTGACCCAGCAAGCTACAGAGTAACCCCATTCCTTACTAACACTGATGGTGTTATCTAGTTGGGTGATGAAATATCTGCAAGAAAAAGAAAAAAAAAAAAGCTCAGNATCTGCAAGAAAAAGAAAAAAAAAAAAGCTCAGAGAGCACCAAGGACCTGTCATTTCATAACTGAGCTATAAATATTCTCCTTTATAGCCACCTTTGGTTTGTTTTTTTATTCTTCCAAGGTACATCATAAAGAAAGCCCAGTTTTACCACCCATCTGTCAACTGAATAGCAATAGTCTTTATACTTATATACTGCTTCACATCCCTCTCTAAGTGGTTCACAGAGTTAGCATAATCTGGGTCCTCATTTTACTGACCTCGGAAGGATGGAAGGCTGAGTCAGTAGCAATAGCAATAGCACTTATATACTTATACACCGCTTCACAGTGCTTTTACATTCTTCTCTAAGTGGTTTGACTCCAACAATCTGGGTCCTCATTTTACCAACCTCGGAAGGATGGGAGGCTGATAGCACTTAGACTTACATACCGCTTCACAGTGCTTTTATAGCCCTCTCTAAGCAGATTACAGAGTCAGTCTATTTCCCTCAAATAATCTGGGTCCTCGTTTTACCGACCTTGGGAAGATAGAAGGGCTGCATCAACCTTGAGCCAGTGAGAATCGAACTGCCAAACTGCTGGCAGTCGGCGGTCAGCAGAATTAGCCTGCAGTACTGCATTCTAACCACTGCGTCACCACGGCTCATAACTCCACTTTCTACAATGATCTTCAAGGGACCAGAGCTCCACGTGGTGTCTACTCATTTTTATTACAGTTTTGTGTCCTCCCTTTGAATAATGTGACATGAGTCATGTCAGGCTGACAGATAATTCCTCAACGAGGCCAGTCATCCCAGGCAGGTGCAGAAGTGAACAATTCCTGAGCATTACACAATCTTTCACTGTTATCCAAGCACTAATGAAGGATGACTAATTCCCAGTAATTACAAGTGGGAAGGGTACCGACACATTTGGGTGGAAAGTGACACATCCATTTAAACTTTGCCCAGGAAAGCTGCATTTTGATGATTATATTTATTAGAGGTTAAAGAAAGAATAGGCACAGAGAAGTTATACAGTATGGGGATTTTAAAAAGGACAACTGGGAAGAATTGGAAAGCATAATTTTGATTTGGATAGAAATCAAAACTTGTTTAAGCCCAAGAATTGGGATCAACAGACATATTTGCTTAGACTTCAGTTTCAAAGTATACTCTTATTAATTAGCTGGGATTCATAGTAAAAGATACTTCTATTTTATTTCATTAAAGTATGAAATGGAACAATATAAAAAAAAACATAGACAGTAACCGGGGAAATCAAATCTTACTATGAAGTTGATTGAAGACAAAAAGAGCCCATTAGATTCCTCAGCTGACACGCTTCTTCAGTCACACTGGATTGTGGGTTCATACAATGTGAACTTTGTGCTTCAGTGCACAAAGAACACCAAAAAGGAAAGCACAACAATGCATGGTTGTAAGATGGGACCGGCCGGGGGGAAACCAGAGGTGGGGTAGACCATGCAAAAGTTGGTGTCAGATGTTTAAAGATGGCTTATGGACAGAGGACATCAAATGGGAAGCTGGGATAGGGATTCAATGGGAAGAAGCTCGCTGCCCTTTGCACTTTGTGTGAAAGGAACCAGTGACCATGATGCTTTCTCTCAGCCTCACATGGTTCAGGGGACGCGTGGTTAGGCTCGTGTGGTTACAACACTGGGTTGACAATCAGCAAGCCTGCATTCAAGAGCCAAAGGACTGTTGTGGTGGGGAGGGATGAGCTCCTATCACTGGCTCCAACTCCTGCCCATCTAGCAATTCGAAAGCAAGTAATCACAAGTAAATAAATAGGTACCACTTTGGTGGGGAAATTAATGGGGACATGAAAGGAGCCCCAACCAGGTGTCCCTCAGATAATGCTGATGTCATTGGTTAATCCTTTCAACACACACACACACACACACACACACACACACACACACACAAATAAGTGGAGAGGTACAGAACAGAAACAGAGGGCTGTTTTCCTTACCAAACGATTCTCAGAATTTCCCAGGGAGAACCTACCTTTCAACATTTTCACTGCCACCGTGGTGTAGCCAGCCTTGCCCTTGAGTCGGAAGGCTGTCGCTTTGACAACTTTTCCAAATTCTCCCTCACCGAGAGTCTTGCCGAGCACCAGGTTCTTCCGAGGAAATTCCCACTTGGGATCTTCCTATAGAGAGAAAAGGAAGAGAGAGAGAGAGAGAGAGAGAGAGTCAAATGGAACTACAACTGAGCCAACCTCTGGTCAGTGCATCTTTCTCTCTTTCAAACTACACGATTAATAGCGTGGAAGAGCTCCTTGTTGCATGGATGATACATTACCTAGTTGGATAATGAACCGTCAATCAGAATAGAGCTAGAAGGGACCTTGGAGGTCTTCTAGTCCAGCCCCCTGCTCAAGCAGGAGACCCCATACCATCTCATACAAGTGGCTGTCCAATCTCTTCTTAAAAACCTCCAGTGATAAAGCACCCATGACTTCTGATGGTAAGCTGCTCCAGTGGCTAATTGTCCTCCCTGTTGGGAGGTTTCCCCTTAATTCCAGGCTGCTTCTGCTACTCTAATAACTAAATGCTTTCTAATTGTAGGCAGAAGATAGCATTAAAACACCAGAATAATACTATAATCATGATGGTTAGTGATTTAAAAGAAAATGAGAATCAGTGCCGTTTTATACAGGCCAAATATAAATGAGTAAATGTCTAAGACACACATATCCCACACACTATTTCTCTGACATTAAATATAAACCAGGCAACGACAAAAATTGAAGGATCTTTTTAAATGCAGAGCGTTTGTTTTTTTTAATTAAACCAAGAAAGAGCTTTTCCCTGTCTTGTCTGGGCTTAATTTGCCGAGAGAAAGTAGAAGAGAGATGGGGGGAAAAATACAGCATAGAACACAACAGAGTTGGAAGGGACTTTGGAGGTCTTCTAGTCCAACCCCCTGCTCAAGCAGGAGACCCTAGACCATTTGAGAGAAATGGCTGTCCAGTCTCTATTTGAAAGCTGAAAACTGTAGGGAACCCGGAGATCGAAAATTCAAAAAAGTTGTGATTGGATCACAGAATTCTGCTGAGAAACAGGATAGTACCATCCCCTGGTGGCCCACCATATCTACAACACATATGGCTTACAACCGATGGGACAACATGGTAGGCCTAGATTTACCTCACCTTGAAGAATCCATGGCCTGGGATGAAAATAGGAAAAATAAAAACAAAGAGGACATAACCACAGTGAGGTGGCTCTGTTTGTGGGATAGGGAGCTGTGGATCTACTATGTATACTAGACTTGGCCAAATTAAGAGGGTTGTTGTTTTGTTGTTTGCACCAGCATGCCAAGTGTAGCTTGCGCTGAGACCTTAAAACACACACACAGTCCACAGTGGTTGATTGGAAGGGTTCCCAGTTCTGCATTTTGCAAATGCTGAAGGCTTGACAGCTACCCCGTAAGACCGAGAGAACTTAAGATTTATAAATAGTAGGTGGCAATTATGCCAGAATCTGCCTAAATCCTCTCAGTATTCTTGGTGCCAGGAGGAAGGGAGTAAAAGGGTGTTTGTAAACACAGTTTGGTCTGATTTATGGAACTCGAAGGGGAAGGAGGATTCTTGGAGAAGCTACCTATTCATCCTAGACAAAGGCTTTTCTGTTCTGTGAAGCTACTGATAAATAAAAAAACAAATAATGTAGGGCTTCCATGGAAAAACATCTGCTCTTAATACCTAAATACTCATGGTTTGCACATTGGGCTCTTTAGGTTCTTTCTTTTTCCCTTTTTTTCAGTTCTTAACTGAGTTCGTTCCAGTTGTTAGCATTGCTCCTAAAACCTTTAATAACGACCATGATCGAGCCCAATCTTTGTGTTGCCAAACGAGTTTGGCCTCGTTTTATGATCTTTCTTGCCGCTGTTTTTAAGTGAATAAGGTGACTAAGGTAGTCACCCAGTCATAGAGTGAACTTGTCTCTCCCCGTGGATTTTGCACATCAAAAGGTTGCAAAAAGAGGAATCACATGACTCCCGGGACACTGCAACCATCATAAATACGAGTCAGTTGCTAAGCATTTGAATTTTGATCACGTAACCCTGGGGATGTTGCAAAGGGTGAAAAAACTTTTTCTCCAATCACTACGCCAGCATTGATGGTGTTACCTAGTTTGGTAGTGAAACATCTGCAAGACAACAAGCTAGCTCAGAGAGAGAGAGAGAGAGACCCCTCATTTCAACGCTGACTCCAAATATTCTTCTTCATCGGTCATGCAGTTGTACCACCAACTGCTTGGGAAATTAAGGAAGTTTGAGAAGATGATCAAGAAACAAGGGTGAAAACTTCACCTCGAATATAGTCTGGAAATGAAGTTGGAGCCTTCATCATTTGGGGGCTATTTATAGAGCAAAGGTAAAGGTTCCCCTCGCACCTACATGCTCGTCATTTCCAGCTCTAGGAGGCACTGCTCATCTCTGTTACAAAGCTGAAGAACCAGCGCTGTCTGAAGACATCTCTGTGGTCATGTGGCCAACAAGACTAAACGCCTTCGAAGGTACACGGGATGCTGTTGCCTTCCCACCAAAGGGGTCCCTATTTTTCTACTTGCATTTTTTACCTGCTTTCAAACTGTGAGGTTGGCAGAAGCTGGGACAAGGAACGGGAGCTCACTCTGTTACGCGGCGCTAGGGATTTGAACCGCCGAACTGCCAACTTTTCTGATCGATAAACTCAGCATCTTGGCCATTGAGCCACCACATCCCTAGGACTAAGTATTGTAAAGCACATTGTGTGTGTGTGTGTGTGTGCTCTCTTTCTCTTTGTGTCATTCCACACACAAACAGGTGACTATGACAGCCAGATCCCAATTCGCTTCTTAAAAACCAAACCAAAGCTTGCTTTCCTTTAAACGATGAGAAGTGAAAAACTAAATTCGACATATTGCAGTGGCACAGTTGTTAGCAGCTGCAAGGGAGAAATTGCTGGCTGGGGTTGCTGGGAACATTAAAATAATTGATTGCAGGCTTCAGAGAAAAAAAAAACTAGTTAACTGTAATCTCATTGCTCCTTCCTCAAGAACAAGCAATCATGTGTTGTGCTCTTTATCAAAAAACGCATAACTAACAAATAATCTATTGTAACGAACAGAAGCACGTGGAAAGTTTGCTGTTCATACAGGCTGAATATGGCCGGGTCGCAAAATGCACATGGAAACGAGTGATTTGTAAGTAACAACACCCAACTTTACTTTAAAAAATATTTCAGTCTTCTACCTTACATATAATTGCAATCAATAAACATTCTGTTTCATCAGCTAGTATATCAATGTACTAGCTGGATACCAATACTTCGCCACAAAACTATTTGATTGGGCTTAGTTTTTGGGGAGGAAAATAAGGGGAAAAAAATCTGCCTCTGTCGATCAGCATCCATCAGTATTTATCTGGCTAGCATCCTGTCAGTGTGTGAGAGAGTTGAGGGCTGTTTGGATACAGAAACAGTTTTTGCTGTGTGAGCAGAGAGACAGCAAGGAGCCTGAGCGTGCCTGAGCTCAACTGTTCTGTACTAAAGCTGCTTGGTGCTGTGAAATGGAAACTGAAATATAGATGATGACAGGCAGGCACGCAGGCAAGCAGACATGAGATAGATAGATAGATAGATAGATAGATAGATAGATAGATAGATAGATAGATAGATAGATAGATAGATAGATATGGACAGACAGACTTCAATTTTTCCTTAAGGAATACAAACAAACATACAAATGCCAAAGCTTTTCTAATGCATTTTGCACTTAAGCTTTTAAAACTAAAATTTAAATAAATTTGCCTGTTTGAAACTGGGGATTATTTTTGCTAAAAACAAAACAAAACAAAACTTTAATTTTTACTTAGAAAATCATGGTGGTTTAAAAAGAGGAAAAAAGAAAAGGCGTGACTGCAGTGTCAGACTAAGTACACGTTAACATCATGAAACATGCATACACACACACTCACTCACACACACACGATCTGATCTGCTTGGGAATAAACTCACAAACTGTTCCTGTTTTACAAGCAAAAAATGTCTGGAAAAGTACTTCATCTGTTTTTATTCTTAAGTAGTAAGCTGAAATCTACCAGGAAGTTTTCTGAAACTTGGTTAATGCATTTTACTTGGTACCGCCACCGAGGAGCAGCCCCTCTGACACCCCTCTCCCTCAGACAGCCCACAGACAGCCAGTCCTCTTCCAGCCAG
>BHFT01054144.1:0-17133 GCA_004320025.1 Laticauda laticaudata
AGACTCCCAACCAATCAGAATGAAGAAAAAACCATTCTGGCACAGCAGTAGGCTAGCCCCAAATTTAAAACTGAAACTGCTGTGAAAATCACAGATGGACTCAATACAGAAGCTTGATGATGGCAGATGAGATTCTGCCGAAACGTTGCTTCAACTTTAAAAGCACAACTGCAATGACGTGGGATAAAACCCGAAGGAAGCTGAACAGCATACATGTAAGTACCCGTGAAAACTTAAGAATATATATGTGTGTGTGTATGTGTGTGTGTGTGTGTGTGTGTGTGCGTGTGTGTATGTATATGTATATGTATATGTATATATACAGCTTTGCTCAATATGGTCTCCTCCAGATGTACTGGTTTGAAATGGAAAGAACTGAAATCTTTTTTGAAAAGTAGAAGATTATGAATGGCTGTTTATCAGTGTGGCTATTGCTAGATTGAAAGCTGCTTATTACATCGTGCTTGAAAGTCAATAAAATTCTGCAGAGCCACAACCCACAAGGATTCACAATCTTATTATCATAAATATATGTTTAAATAGCATTTTTAAATCAATATTAATTTTTAAAAAACATACAAATGTTGTTTGGCAATGTTTATAGTTATTATCAAGTAACTTGCATCAATATCCAATCTAATTTTATAAAACCATTGATATTCACAATAAAAGCTTACCTCAGAATTGCCAGGAAATTCTGAATCTGTATTTGATGTACTTTCAAATAAAGGTCCATTACTTTCTTCCCCTGAATAATATAGAAAAATGTATGTTTACTTCTCGTGATTCTTATTTTAAATATTGTTTTCATTTGTTTTTATAAGACATATAGATACACACCAAAACCCTTGATTTTAAATGTATTAAAATATTAAGCAAACAAACATCATATAGTTTTGCAACATTTTTCGAATAATGCAACAGTAAAATTTTACAATTTTCAAATGCCTATGAAAAGGTATTCCCACTTGCCATCGTTTACTTATTTTACCATAATGTCTTTATTTGTTGTGAGCCACCCAGATCACTGGAAGTTGGGCTGCATACAAGTTTAATAAATTAGAATTATTATTAATGTCAAAATGACCGTGACAAAAGTAGTAGGTTAATATCCCTGGTAAAAATATTCTGCAACTGTAGAGTGCCAATACTTAGAAGACATTCTCCCAAACAATCAATAACAACTTCAACTTTAGGCAGTGGGATCAGAATTTCCATGACTAAAAGATGTGGTGCCTGAAGTCCTAGTTGCCATTGTTAAGGGTCAGGATGTATGAAAAAGGTGCAGTACAGTTCGTGGAGGGTCTGAGAGATATCATTCAGGTGAGGGAGGGTACATGAGAATGTGCAAGATGCATTGTGTGAATCAGGGAGGTGTGAGGGTGGGCATGAGAGATGCAGCACAGGTGAGGGAAAATGCACAAGGTTGTAGTGCAAGGTGGGTGCATAAAGGTGTGAAAGGGTACATGAGAAGTACGGCATAGATCAGGTATGTGAGGCTGTGAAATGAGCCAGATAAGGTATTGAGGGGGGAGGGTAGACAAGAAGTGCAGTTTATGTCAGGAAGAGTGTGCAAGGGTGTGGCATGGATAGAAGGGGCGACTTTAACCTACAACTGAGAGTCAGTTTATTATTGTGGGCTAGCACCCAGCTAAAAACCAGCAAACTGTGAACTCTAGTCTGCCTTCAGCATAAATCTGGGTAACTATTACTTTCTGTTAGCTCAAGGAAGTGGGCAATGACAAACCACTTCTAAAAACAGTAACAAGAAGACCACAGAGATTAGTCTGGGATGTTGTCAGGTGTTAAAACTGAATCAAAACATACACAAAAAGAAAGAACCAGAATTGCAATATACTTCATACATTACAAAATAAATTCAAACCAACCTGTCTCAGGAATTATTATTGTTTCATTAGATATGGACAATATAGTATCCTTGAATTATTCCTGAATCTTGAAATATATCAAAGAAGGAGCTGGTTTGGTATAAAATTATATAACTCTGAAAACGGAGTCCAGTGAGTTTTGCAGAGAGTTCTGCAGTGAGTTCTTCCCTTTGTCACCAGTGTGGCTTTATGAAAGAGTTGAATAGCTTTTATTTTCATTTCAGATCCATCTCGGTTTGTTCTGTCAATCAGACTCAAATGATAATGAATTTTAACAGAATTGATAAATACAAATTACTACGTCAAACTCTCATTATTGTAGTTTGTTATTTCATATTGTTGAACTTATAATAGTTTTAAATATCCATACCTAAATTTATATTCAAACCATGCCAGGTTTTACTTCCAAATGTTAATGGCACAATTTCAGGACCATTTTAAAGGGTAGAAAGAGTGGGTATATAAATAATTTGCTTCCTATTTCCATTACTGCCACAAAATTCCAAAACCACCTTCATAAACGCACATCTGTCTTTCCTAATCACATCACCAGATAGTCTCCTGATGCTATCCAGATGGTTGAGAGGCCAAGTTCCAGCTCCCAATATTGCTGTGAATAGTTCATAAAAAGTAGTCACAAAAAAGTAGATTTTAAGCTTTTTTAAAAAAACACTTTTTATTGTGACAATTTTTTACATTAAGAAATAAGTAGTTTAAAAACAAATATGCAAAGGCCAACATCAACAGAGGATAAAAAAGGACATCTCAATAATGGAGCCATCTAAGCAAAACTTCAGTTCCCTGGGAACGCCAAGTCTGATAACATAACCAGATTTTGAGAGTCTCCCAAAATGACAAAAGGGACAGTAGGAATGATAGCAACAATAAAGTATTCACAATCCTGTCTCTGAAAAGTGGTAAGAGATTTTGACAAGCAAATGGCAGGCATTTAAATTACATATACAGTAAAGCAGAAATTCAGTGAAAGCCAAAGTGATCATAACATGTATTATTTCTATAGTGAAATATAGTTTACATCAGGGATGTCAAACTCACAGCTCATGGATCGGATGCATCACACAATGGCCACAGCCATGCCTGGTTTAGCAAAGGGGGGGGTGTTGCAATACATCACATGACAATGTGATGTGTTGCAACACTAGTGGTTTACACTGTTCTTCAGAAATTTTGTTAAATCATACAATAATAAAAAGGAAACATTTTGGTTTCCGTCCTCTAGGAACTGCATTCAGACTAATGTCACAATGGATTTTCAAGTTGCACTGTTCTAGCAGAAACAGTAGCTTTTGGATGTGGCTTCGATGGGCTATAGCTTTGTGGCATTGCTCAACTTTGGTTAAATGTTTCTGTTTAAATCTTTCTTCCTATTGCTTGTTTGGTTGTCAGTTCCCTTATTCACAACAAATCTCTCAACTGCCTTTCCCAGCTCAGTGTAGCTATGGTGACACATCTTCTTAAACACTGGTTTATTGCAAATTGTGCTTAAAATTATACCAATGTTTGATGTTAAAATGCATGAGTAAAACCAGCCATAATTGTTTATGATCTGTGAATCCAACCTTTACTCCTAGCTAATGGATATGAACCATGAGACAGACTTGTTTATCGTGAAACATTCTAATTCCAGAGGCATCATAAATTGACTTATTCTGAATGGAAATCCATTCTATAAGGATAGATGTAGTTGAGATTGCTTCTGAACTCAAATCTCACTGTTGCTCTCCAACTGAAGCAAATCCAAGAACATGTTTTATCAATTCATGTGATAGGCCAAAGGAATCTCTTTCAGGAACATGTCCATCAAAAGATATGTGATGATAACTCTAGAGTTGATCACTATTAGAGATTCTATAGGGAGTGCCTTTGTGCTGCTCTGGAAACCTCAGTTGTATAAATTCTGACAGGTTGATTTGTGGGGGGTGGGGAGAAATATCACTGGTGTTTAAAGCTGGCTGCCAATTCATGTATGGACCAATACCTAGTGCTGGTCATTAGACCAGTGTTTTGGAAACTTTCAGATGTGTGGACTTCAATTCCTAGAATTGCCAAGTCAGAATTCTTAGAATTGAAGTCTACCCATCTGAAAGTTTAAAAAACTTTGGCTTGCACCATTCAATTTGAGAAAACATGCTTCTTTCTTTATGATGAATCTTCACCTTTACGGAGATCATCTGAGAAGACTAGTCTAAGTTACAAAGCAGGGATTTAGAATTGGGACTTCTCTGCTGCTGAACTAATTTTTTGGAATGCATTCCCCATAGGCTTTTTAAAACACTCTTAAAAGACTTATTCTGCACAATTTTTTTAATGTTGATTAGCTTATTAATAGTTTTACTTGTCCAGTTTTGGTTTCAATTGCTATTTTAAGTATTTATAAGATTTAATTTTAGATTTTAATTTAATAAATTACTAAGAGATTTTTAGCAAAATAATCCAAGCAAAATAACAAACAAATAACATAGGTGGAAATCACTTTTATATTTCCATTTTTTTTTAGAATAGAATAGAGTTCTTTATTAGCCAAGTGTGGTTGGACACACAAGGAATTAGTCTTGGGGCAAATGCTCTCAGTGTACATAAATGAAAAGATACATTCATCAAGAGTCAAGAATCGTAAGATACAACCACTTAATAATGGTCATACGGTACAGTAAACAATCAAATCATACTCGGAAACAGTCAATATAGATCGTAAGGATACAAGCCACAAAGTTACATTCATATAGTCACAAGTGGGAGGGGATGGGTGATAAGGAGTGATGAGAAAATTAACAGTAATAGTAGTGCACACTTTGTAATAGTTGAACAGTGTTGAGGGAATTATTTGTTTAGCAGAGTGATGGCTTTTAAATTCTCAAGATAGCTTAAAACAAACAAAACTTTCAATTTTTACTCTAAATAATCTCAAAATAAATCAATTTCCCCAAAATGAAGTGCTTCAGATGTATTTAATCCAACATATTTTATTTCTCAGTGTAGTTTTAAATTTAGAAATGTAATCTTTCTCTCCTTGAAATAAATGAAATAAAATCCCTTCACCATTTAGCTTTGGGATATACTCATGACAAATTAAGAAATGGCTGTTAGCTTTATCAGAGCTTTGCTGTCATTTTTTTTAAGTATCTATTTTCTGCATTTAGTTGTAAGGCTTGCTCAGCATTTGCTAACTATAGCTTCTTGGATCTCCTAACTTGTAGTTTAGAAAACCTCTTTGAATAACAAAGCAGAGATCACTGTATAATTTCCAAAATCATACTAAGAAAAAAAAATTAAAGACCAGTGTGAAATTTATGGGCAGTCACTTATACAGGCAGTTCTAACATCTTGCCATATTCTTGATACTTCTAAAATGTTCCTAATATTAAAACAGTTCTGCTGAAAAAAAATATCACAACTTAGAATGCCAAATTCTAAAATAGCACTGTACCTGTAAATATTAGGGTTCCTGAAGAGTCCCAACGAATATATTCTTATCAGAAATGTTGAAAAATTGAGTGAATAAATAACACACTGATCAAATTAAGAAATTCTAGATAAACATGGTAAGCTGTGTAACAGATTTCAGTATTTAACTCCAAGGTATCTGACAAATATTTTGTTTTCAATTGTCTCCTTGTGAAATTAGTCCCCAAAATCATTAAATTCAACATGAGCTTAGGAAAAGAATCTTCAACAATATAAAATTTATTTTGCGACAGGAATGCCAAATCCTATGCTACTTGGGGAAAATAGTTTTCCAAAGTTTCAAAGTTAACATTTAAAAAGAAAATTATTTATTTGATCTTTCAATGGCAGCTAGTCTTTAAAGGTTTAAGGAATGTTTTACATGCATGTGTAGATCCAGTCACTATCAATGCTTAATGACTACATCAATTTTTCTCCTTGATGATCTCTCAGGATTTTTAATAATGCACTTATTGCCACTGTAACTAATCAATCCATCTACCTTGTATACATACATGTATGTATGATCATATATTTCTATTTAGACTAGTTGATACAACAATTCCAAGTTGAGATAACCATACGATTTTACATGCCAGGCCAACAGTATAATACTGTAATCTTGCACTGACCAATCATCAATATATCCTGCAGAGTATACCCATATGGGAGAATTAGGAAATGTCCTACACAAACCATGAAATTCTGAGTAACAGCAACAAAAATATTACTGGTGTTTAGCTGTTATAAGAGTCAAGAGTTGATGAATCTAGCATATCATCAAGAAATGAAAATAAAATTGGAATTATCTGGAGCAACAGAATAACTCAATCTGCTGAATTCAAAATTGCCTTATCCCATCTCATACTTCCTTAGTGCCCTTTTCAGAAGTTTCTGCTCATTAATATCAGCAAGATAATGAAGAGCAATTATCTGCTTGATAATGCATGCTACAAAATTAAATTTAAAAACCAGCCCTTAAGTCCTTTAAGTTCCCTATCCCAGTGCCCCTTTAACAAATTCCATACAAATAATATTCAACACTTTAATGTTGATATATTTTATATTTGTAAATCATGTGAAAGGACAACTTTATGCCTTGTGAAAATTTCTGTAACTACCGTATAGTGATAGATATTCCCTTCATGTAATAATATGGAGTAAATGTGAACAATTTCTAACCAAATTAGTGATATCATTGTATCACTTCAGTCACTTGGTTAAAATAATAATATATTTCTTATTTTGTATTTTCAATATGTATACACATACATTGTTACTGTGAGCTGGATACATGATAAACACGCAAACATAATGTAGGCATCATCCCAAGGGTAGGTTAATTATTCTGTAAGAGATGTTCAACAAACCAAAAATGCATTTGGTTAAGTACTACCCTGAGAGTAGTCATTAGAGCTGTTTCTGCTTCAAAACATGATTCTGAAAAAAAAATCATTCTGAACCAGGCAGAAGTGCAAGACCTGCCATATATTCATGAAATTAAAAGTGCCATAGATTTAAAAATCATGTTAGCTAATGAAAAGACTCCTTAAAACCTCAATTCCAGACACTAAAGAAGCCTAGAAAAGAAGCCTGAGGTTCTTATGGAGATTGTGTACTCTTGGGAAGCACGTCTGAAAAATTTCTGAAATATACAAAGCCCAAATCCCTAATTTATCTCACATTTACTGGGAGAGTGTGGAAGAAATAAATTGCATGTTACATGGCCGCACATGTAACAATTGCTACCTTTAAACAGGTTTATTATACCAGTTTCATTAGCATGTGCAAAACGATTAGCATCACATAGTTTTCATGATTTTCTGGTAATACTATGGAAGTGGTTATGCATGCTGACTGAAACCTCTTGTTGACTTTTTTTCACGAAACAGGAAAAAAATGAACTTGTGATCTACAATTTTGATGATTAGGCAAGATATAGAAAAAAGTTACAGTGTTACCATAGATTAAGATGTAAACTTAAAAATGGATTGACAACTGCTGTAAAGATTAGAAACTACCTCCTTGTATCTTTTTTCATTCATTTCTATTTTTTTTAACTTTTTCTTTGAAATTTTATCTTTCTCTTCCACATTTTTCTTTTATTTCTCTAATTTAATATTAGCTTGTATTATTTTTTATCCTTTTAAAAAGTATTTAATAACAACTACAGAATAAAATATTGGGAATATGCCTCAATTATAGAATAACTATAAAATTACTTTTAAAGTAAAAGTGAAGAACTTAATTCTAACTAGAAACTATTCTTAGACTCTAAGCTTATGTAGAAAACATGCCATATCCAAAATTTGGGTTTCAGAGTTTAAATTTTAATTCTATGTATAAAATATTAATTATATTATATAGCATGCTTATTGACATTGTCATTAAAAATAGGCATTTTAAAAGGATGACAGTTTATGGTCCAATGTATTATGAACCCCACTCCCCAAGCTGAGCTAAATAAACCATGATTAAATTAATCATGACAACAAATGCAATTACAGCCATAATATCTATGAAATTATTTATTTCTGATATTTATTTCTGGTATCTTATCTCATTCAAACACTTCAAAGACAATAAGTAATACACTTGAGGTATCTAAATTTCAAAATTTATATCCTTTTGCTCACCTAAGGCAAGAAGAAATTCCATCTTTGTGCAGAGCTGAAGGAAATAGTTTAGAGAAAGATTTGTGTGGTGCTATAACACAATTGCCTACAATATTTTTTACTAGCTCTTTAAGAGCCTACTATGCCACTCTAAAAAGCAACTCAGAGTTCTTTAAATTAGCTTATCTTGGTCCTTCAATGGCGTCTGACCTGCGATATGACTTATGATGAATAACCACAACTTCATTTTTCAGTCAAAGGGCAGAAGAGACGAAGTGGGTGGCTATTTCCTGGCTTTATAGAAATCTACACTAAATCACCTTTCCTAAACTTAAAGAAATATGCAAAGCAAATGTAACACCATTCCAAAGTTTCTTTTGGAGTCAAGCAGCCACTCATTTATAAGATAAGGAAACATCTGCATTTTTAAAGAAAAATAGAAGTTTTAAATGCTTATCTGAATAGCTTTACTGATTTTTTAAATTTGTTTTCAGTGTCATGCTTATTGACATTGTCATTAAAAATAGGCACTTTAACAGGATGACAGCTGGGGACTGGATGCAAAGATTATCCAAAAATAACTTTTTCAGTTTGACAGAGAGGGAGAGGGAGACAGAGAGAGGGAGGGAGGGAGAGAGAGAGAGAGACTTTTCTTCCAAACATTCTACTGCTCCCAAACTGAGGGAATGTATATTTGTATACAGTTATATGACTGGGAGATTATAGTTCCATGTATTTGCATATACAAATGCTATGAATATGTGTTGGGACAAAAAATGACAAACCATAAAATATATGTTGTGCTATGAACTCTGTCTTTTTTTTTGGGGGGGGTACTGACATGCTTTGATAGATAAGGGTCAGAGTTTAAGTCATAATACTGTTTTGCATTTTAATAAAATGTTGACTTGCAATGGATGCCCTTGATATTTACTGGCATGATAGAAAACTTTTCTTTGATATTACTTGGATCCAACAGTATCCGAATAGCTAAATACATCTTCAAGATATAAAATAAAAATTGCAAAGCAGAAGGCCAAAGTTTCTAGGGGGGGGTCAAGTTCAAATATAATGTGCTTCATCTTTTGAATAAAGAGCTTGAAGACAAAACATGACCTCTTTACTGTTGATGGGAAAATGTCAAGAAAATTATCACTGCAGTTTTCTTCAAGGAAGAACAGTCAGAAAATGCAGTGCAAAATTAAACATAATGATTTTTCTTATCTTACAGAACATACTTAGTAAAAGCTTTTAGAATACCATCAGCTATGTACTTTGTAAATATTAACCTTTCCCTTAGTCATTGGGAAATAATTCCATTACAGTCTGCTTCAGGAAAATGACTTAGAGATGCTATAAATAATTTAGACAATGTTTTCAAAAAGTGAAATGTTTCTCAAATCATCCTATAAACATATTTTCCAGTGCAATGATAGTAACATATTTTTATTTTCAACTTATGCTGGTACATCTCATCTCATTATGAGGGTACTAACAACTTCTCAAAAGTCCATCCTTGCCACACTATACAACTTTTGTCCCATCTCCAACCTTCCATCTTTGCAGAAGGTTATTAAGGGGTGGTTGGCATGCAGCTTCAGAGTACCCTGGGTGAAGAGGGTTATCTTGACTCTTTTCAGCCTGGTTCAGGCTAAGGTTTAGCACTGAGCCAAAATGATCATATTGGAACACTTGGAATGGAAGTGATGTACCTACCTATCCTGACATTCCTGGATCTCTCAGTGACCCCGGCCATGGTATCTTTCTGGACTGACTTTAGGGACTTGGAGCGGGATTTTTGCTGTGGCCAGTTGGTTTTGGTGGGCAAGGAGAAGTTGAGTCCTAGGCATTTGCAGTGATCTGCATGAAACTGCTGAGTGAGGTCATCTAAGACAAGATAAGACAAGGTACATTATCATCAGTATGCTGAAGATATCCAGCTACAGATGTCTACCCCTGGCTGGGGGGGGCAATGTTCTTGCCTTGATGATCAAATTCCTGGAGATTGTAGGGTCTGGATGGTGTTGAATGGCTTTGGCTTTGGGGTTTTGGCAGGGCCTAGTGACTTGTCATCAGTACTTGGAGCTGAGGTGCACTGCTTATGAGCAACAATGTTTCCTTTATCATTTAATTTTTTCCATTACATTATATACATAGTCTATGAAGAACAGAGAGGCATAACCCTTTTCAGCACTATTGTACAGATAGTCCTTGACTTACAACAGTTGATTTAGTGATGGTTCAAAGTTACAACGGTGCTGAAAAAGGGGACTTATGGCCATTTTTCACACTTGTGACCACTGAAGCATCCCCATGATCACATGATTTATATACAGATGCTTGGCAACTTGCTATGACACTTGCAGTGTCCCTGGGTCATGTGACTGTATTTTGCAATCTTTTGACAAGCAAAGTCAATGGGGAAGCCAGATTCACTTAGCAACCATGTTACTAATTTAACAACTGCGGTGATTCACTTAACAAACGCGGCAAGCAAAGTTATAACATGAGGAAAACTCACTTAACAAATGTCTCAATGAGCAACAGAAATGTCAGTACCAGAATTATCATGTTCACTGCAGGGGCAAACAGCTTAGGAAAACACAATATAATATTGCCTTTTATTTATAACTGCCTTCAATTTATATCATACTTTTCATCACGTAGTCCAAGACAAATTTGAAAGCTAAGATTAAGTAAAAAAAAAGTAATATAAATATATACACAAAAATATATTAACAAAATGTTAATAAAATAGAATGAAATTTAAACAAATCAGGAAAAATGAGAAGGGGCAGTAAATGCCAGGAAGATTGCATATAATTGTGGGAGGAAATAAACTAAGTTGGCTTTTAAAAAGCAAAGAATTAAACAGGAATGTTTTAATACTAAAGTGGGAGGCCAAAGAAGGAAACACTAGGCAAATGTCCCAAAGTAGGAAATTCCAATATTCAGACAAAGCAACAAAACAACATTCTGTCTCTTGTCCAAGCAAATTTGGAAGTGACAAGAAAACCGCAACAAATGAACCTAATAGTAAGCAGGCTGATTGAGGATGAACTGTGATATCCTGTTTATAAATAATATACAACTAAAAAGTCAACATGCTGAGTTGCTATGAACTTGGATATCTAGCACTGAAGTCAGAATCAGAAGAAATCTCCCAAAAATGTGCCTTTCTTTTTAAAGGAGTCCAATCTATTCTAGCATTAGCGAAAGCCATATTTTTCAACTTGTATTCAGAGGAACAGTTACTTTGCATACATTATATCTTCACTTATTAACCATCAACCTGCTCATCAGTAGTATCATGTAATGATATTGGGATTTCTCAAGCTTCTCTAGAACAGTAGTCGCCAACCAGTGGACCGTGGCCCACCGGTGGGCCATGGTCCACCGGTGGGCCATGAGAAAATTTTGGTGGGCCACAGAGAAATCTCACCCCCAGAGTACCCCCAAAAAGCAATGATACACAAGGCTGCGTTGCCCACATGACCCATGGGAACACTCCCTGCCCACTCACTCCTTACCCGGTAAACTTGCCTGCTAAATTGCTATTTTTCCTTTTTCCGACAATTATCTGTTCTGCTATGCCAGGAGATTTAGATTAGCTAGGAAGCAGGAAATGGTTGGATTTCTTGCTTTCTAGCTCGTCTTTAGATCTTCGGCTCTGCTTTTAAGTGCAGCCGAACCTCCCTTAGGACTGAAGGTTCTGTTATTCAGTGCAGACTCATGGCGAGCAAATTTTATGTAACAGTCTCATGCAGCCGATGGCAGATAGATAGATCACTGAATGATTCTGTGAGCAACTCAATCTGTCTGCCTGCTTTGCCTGATTTTGGGTAAAAGTTGCTCGTTTTTTATAAAAAATTCAATATTTATATAAATATTTATAATATTTACATACAAGCCATGCCTTGACAGTCACATGACCACCAAGCCACACTCACAGAACCAGTTAGTGGTCCCTGGGGTTTAAAATTATGAGTTTGGTGATCCCTGAGGTCCAGAAGGTTAGCAATCCCTGCTCTAGAATCTAATAGTACAAAGACTCTTTACTAGATAGGTGTCCTCAACAAACTAACTGCATTAATTTCACATTTTCCTATAGCAGTCACCTTCCAATGGCAGTCACTTTTTTCTACACATCCAAATAAGTATACCCTTTAACTAGTGGATATGCAATAAAATATCTGGACCAAGCAATTATTGAAGTATTGTTAACAGTTACTGAAGTAGCTATTTCCACAATTGTTGCAGTATTTTCTGTGCACAGATGGTCCTTGCTTAACAACTATTCATTCAGTGACTATTCAAATTAAGAAGATGCTTAATGAATGGTATTTATACCCAGCTTGCATTTACAAGGTCGTAGCATTCTGGCATCATGTGATCAACATTTGTAATCTTTTTTGCTGGCTTCCTATAAGCAAAATCAATGAGGAAGCTGATCGGAATCTGTAAATGGTGACACATGACCCCAGAAATTGTAATGTCATAAATGCCACCTGGGTAAAAGGATCTCTCATTCAGCATCAACATAATGTGATCTGACACTTAACAATGTTGTAGGATTTACTTAAAGACAGCAATTGTTAAGTACCAGAATTTCCATTGCTAAGCTGCATCACACACCTACCCCAGCTAGTGAAGGGAAAAACTGTCATGAAACATCACGTGATGACAATGTGACATTGCAAGTTTGACACCCATCTGATATATCATGCTTTACAACTGCATCCCTTACCAATGGAAGTTCTGGTCCTAATTACTGTGAAGAGTAGTGTAATAAATACATGAAAAATACATTAATAGGAATAGCCAGTATTACACTTGTATTATTATAAAGTAGTAGATAATTTGAGAACAGGCTGGTGATGCCTAAATTCAATGGAATGTCTAATTTAATGCAATAGAATAGTGTGGCTCTGGTTCCAAATATCATATTACACTAATCCAAAACACATGGGTATGACAATGGCATGAAATGAACTGCTGATCTTTGAAGTGAAAGTTGAACTTTGAAGAAACAGGAAAAAAAGACTATTTGTTGTGGTTAGCCGGCAGCAGGTGAGGATGGCTGAGGAGATGAGGGGCCAGCACCATCAGGGAGTGGATGCTGCCTTCAGAGATTGTGGGGGCTGGCAGCAGTGATGAGGAGGTTCCAGAGGAGCCTGTGCCAAGTGCATGTGCATGAAGGATTACTCAGAGGAAAGAACAATTACAGCAGCACAGGTGACTTGGGAGTAAGGCTGCAAGGTAATGGCTCCTCCCTCAAGAGGATAAAAGCAGAAAGCAAAGAAGCTCTGAAACTCAACTGGTGGACATCTTAGTTGAGTTTGCAGAATTCTGTAAATTAGTTCTTATCTCTGGGTTTTTGGCAGCCTTGACAAACAACTTGGCAAGGCTCTTTCTTGTTGGAGCTACTTGTTGAAAAGCAGCCTTTTATCTATAAAGGAACAGAACTGTGATTAAACCTTAAAAGATGGGGGCTGCTGCCTTTGTCTGTTTTTGCTCTCTGGGAATCCAGTTGGGTCAGAACACTATTAATGGTTTTGAATTTTGGTGTTGAAGAAGATGCCAGAGATTATCATGGGCAGCCCAGAAAACAAAAAAATCAATTATCAAACAAGTCAATTAAAGGCATAAATGAACAGGCTTAGATCATTGTATTTGTCACATTATGAGAAGTTCTATCTTTCTTGAAAAGTCAATAATGCTAGCAAAGGTGAAAGGTAAAAGAAAAGAACACCGAGATGCAAAGTGGATGGTTTTAATCATAGCAGCAATGGGTGGGCCGCTGGAAGATCTGAATCATAAGGAAAGTATTAGGGAGAAAGATCCACCTATATAGTCACTAAGAACCAAGACAAACTTAATTTCTTATATAGTTAAAAGTTAAAGTTGTACTGATTATCTCGGAAAATAAATCTAATACCTTAAAGTAGTATCTACACACTATGTATATCTATTTTGCATAACCCCTCCTAGTTTGCAACTACAGAGTTATTGCAATTTAATTTGATGCTTCGTCTTAAATATAAAACATGAAATTTGACAATGACATTCGATGTAAATTGTGCAGTTAAATCATTTTTACCTCAGAAAGAGCACTAAGAATCTAAGTCATTAAATAAGTTGCTGGAGATAAAATCTCCTTTGGATGATTAAGGATGGATTAAGAACCTAATTTAACTTCTACATCAAGCTATTTGTGGTCATGTCCAAATAGTTTTCTTGGCAACAGAATGAAAGTTGTTTTACACTGCTTTGTTCCAGAATATTTTTTATAACTTTGCACTTAGTCTACAGCTTTACATTGTTTGCTTCCAATCCAAATGCTCAGCTTCAGAGGTCACATACAGTCAAATATCTGTTGAGCTGCTATATGTGAAAAAAGGTTAAGGTTTTTATACAGTATTGCCATTCTAGGAGATGGTCACAAATCCAAGCTACCAATCTCCATTATGTTATGTCTGTGTCATTTGTACAGTGTTACTTTTTGGTTTTCCTCTTTACCAGAGAGGAAAACTCTACCTAACTCTTCCAGAGTTAGGCAACTTGTTTTTTCTAAATTCTTTTGCTCTGTTTTTACCTTACTCCATCATCTTCACCTGTACCAGCAGAGTCTTATGCTGGTTCAGCTTCTTTCTCAAAAGCCAGTCCCAATTGGTGTTAAAGGGGAGTAAGAGATCTAGCCCTTGGCTCCTATTTTGTGGTGTTGAGCCCCCACAGGGCTCAATATTCCTTGCACTCCTCTTTAAATCTACATGAAGATACTTGAGTAAGATCATCTATCACTATGGATTGAGGTATCATCAGTATGCTGACAATATTCAGCTCTATATCTTCACCCCAGTGACCCAAGAGATGCTATAGCTGCATTCTCAGGGTGCCTGGAGGCTGTGGGAACCTGGAGGCTGTGGGGCAACAGGCTTCATCTAAACCCTGGCAAGATTGCATGGCTTTGGATGCATGGAGCTTCAAGATCTGGGACTCACAAGTTTTGGATGGGGTAGCACTTCCCAAGACATCCAATCCACAACTCAAAGAGCAGGTAGCAGTCACAGCTAGGTGACACTTTGCATAACTTCATTTTGTATGTTAGTTGGGGCCTTTCCTGAACCAAGGGTCACTGCACACAGGTACTCAAACCCTAATCATTTCATGTTTGGACTATTGCAATGTGGTCTGCATGGGGCTACCTTCAAAAGGATTTGATACAGAGTGCAGTGGTGTGAGAAGTTGTAGAGTGGGCCCATATTATACCACTGCTTCAGGAGTCGTATTGGTTTGCTTCCAGGTACAATTCAAGGTGTTGGTTATCACCTTTAAAGCCCTGTGTGGCATGGGTCCAGGCTTCTTGAGGAACCATCTCACCTGATGCAATTGGCTTATCCCATCTGTGCTGACAGAGGGGCATATGGTGGATCCTGTCAGTCAAGGATTTTTGGCTGATGGGATCCAAGAGAAGAGCCTTCTCTGCTGTGGCTCCTGTCCTCTGGAACATCTTTCCCCTGAACTGAGATTAGCTCCCACCCTCTTGATGTTTGAAAAAGCCTTAGGACCTGACTCTGCAAGATGGTTTGGGGACCCAATGGGGGAGCTTCATACTAGAGGTGATTGACTAATTAAAGTTCAACCCCCACCTCCCCTACCTGGGATAGGTGGCAAATAATTTTTCAAAGTAAATAAATAAGCAAACTTCTGTAGTACCTGAAAATACAATGTCTTTAATACCCACTTCATTGCTTGTAAAATGTACAACCTAACTGCTGAGTGCAAAAAGATACCACAGTAAGTTAACTGAATTCTGAAAAGGCATTACTAGACAGTCCAATTGCAGTTCTTGGACTTATGACTGAAACACTCAGTATGCTTCTTGGACACTTTCAAAAAGTTCAATAATCTGTATATCTGCAATTAATGTTTTCGAGGAAAAGGAGTACCATATAGCTATAATACCATATAGCACTGTAGTCCAAGCTTAACCAAATAATCACTCCATCTTGCTTTATCTTTCTCCAATGAGAACATCATAGAAGACAAATAGGACAAAGTGAGCAGAAAGATCACAACAAAAATGAAATGTTAATATCAAAAGAGGAACACAGGGCCATCAAGCTGAAAGTCTAAAGTAACTTCTGATGCCATCTGGTGAAATGGCACTTCAAGCAGTCCTGGGAAGAAAGACAAAGCTTGCTTCCTAATTCTATTAAGAGGTTCTTTTCCCCCCATCATTTTGTTACTTCCTCTCTTATATATAGGTATGCAGCGCTGCCTGTCCTTCAACACCCTGTTTGCACGTGTGTTCGTGCAATCTTGTGGAACAATGAATGCAAGAGTGATCATCTGAAGCGGCTTTTGGGGGGGGGGATGGGGGATAATGAAATGCCAACATTTTAAGGAGGGTGGTGCCCTCCTGCTATGGCCGCTTGGAAATCCACAATTTTCTTCTTATTGACTCCAGAACCTCAACTTCACCGATCTTCTCTCCCCACCACCACGGCGGACAGTTGGAAAAATCACGCCTAAAGCAAACCATTCCTTTTAATTTAAAAAAAAAGCAAACATCTGACGTTCGCGGCTACTACTCGAACCCGACGATCAGGCCGGGACCGGGATCCGGCCGGTTGATTAGCACCGTTATATCCGAAAGCAGAAGGCCCCCAAACCTTCAACATCGGAAGAGGGAAACGGCGGGGGTTGAAACAGCCCGGAGATTCCCCAGATCTGGCCAAACCGCCGCCTCGGCGAGATGAAAAGACGGGACTTTCTTTCTTCCTTGGGAAATCCTCTTGCAAATGAGGGGACAACGAAATCTCCCGCCCTCCTCTTGGCCTACTCACCATCGTGGGTCTGCCCCATCTCGATGAGAGTCTCCTCGTTTTTCTTCCCCACGCGATTCATGGTTGCTGGGAAAGCAGGCTGGCGGGAAAGGGTTAGCAAAAACCAGCCCGGAATCCGTCGGATAAAGTCAGACTGGAAAGAAATGGAGGGCGGGCCAGGCTTCGTCGAGGCGCCAGCGCGCCACCCCCTTTTTCCCTTGTCAAGTCCTCCGCCTCCCGCTTATCTGCCTTCCCGGGAAAGCCGCATAATGAGTTTCTGTCATACCAACTCCAGGGCCTGGGAAGGAGATGCCGAGGGTGCGGGGGGGGGGGGGG
>BHFT01054147.1:0-28824 GCA_004320025.1 Laticauda laticaudata
GGGGGGGAAATACAGTTATTTGGGTGGTAATTCATTTGTTTTCCAAACAGGTACATTTCATACCTTGTGCAAAAATCCCATCTGCAAAAACTTTAGCTAAACTGTTTATTTACATGTCTATAGATTGCATGGTGTTCCTGAACAGATAATTTCAGATAGGGGTGTCCAATTCACCTCAAACTTTTGGAAGGAGTTCTTTTTCTTAATTAAAAAAGTTTTTTATTTTTATATTTTACATATCTCTTCACATGAGCAACGTGATTCCAGATTACAACATTTATACATAGTCATACTTACATTTCCAACTTTCTTATTTAACATCACATCAAATTATTATACACTCCATTAATCTTCAAATAAATTTCCATTTCATCTTTCAATTCATTAATTCAATATCAAAATCATTTCCTCACATATTTCCAATTCTTTATCCCCTATTATTTCCATTTTCAGCTTACCACCTATTTTATTTTGCCTTATTATCTTCATTAACTCAAGACCAACATAAACACAAAAAATAAAAATAAAATTAATGTATTTAGGATCCACATGGTATATTCCTCAATATCTTATATTTATTCCAACATTATTCATATCACCATTTCATATTTTTTCTTTATTTCCACATAGCCAAATTTTACCCCTATAATTTAAATAAAGTTTCATTCCCCTACTTTTAATTGTAATATGATATTCTCATTATAAAGTTCCAATATGATCCATATTTTTTTTCTCGTATCCTTTGTTTAGTCAATTATAATTTAATTTACTATATGTATATGTGTGTGTGTATGTGTGTGTGTGTGTGTGTATATATATATATGGATTAATAATAATAAAACCCTCTTAACATCTCTTAATTCATCTTCACTTTTCTCATATATAGTTACATAATACTCTTAGAATAATTCCCAATACATTTTGAGTTTCAAATCTCCCCATTTTAAATTCCTAATAAAAATACCCAAATACATTCCCCCTTTTATATCATATCTAACCCTTATCTCTAAATCTCTCATCCTTATCATTTCTCTTGGTTTTAGCTAGCTTTCCCTTTTCTAAATTTTCCCAATCTTTCCTTATTTCCATCTGCCAGTCACCCATCTTCTCCCCTACCCTTTCCTGTTCTCTTTTTTGAAGTTTCTTCTTGTAGAATTTCTTCTGTTATTTAATCCTGGGAGCGTTTTCTCTTTTCTTTATTAACTCTATCATCAGTGTCATAGTTTTAGTTCCTTTAATGTCTTTTGGCAATATCTCTTGTTCTCCATGTTCATCTGAGTCACTTTCCTCTTCCTTTAACTCCTTCTCTGTTAAATTTCTTTGCTCTTGTATGGACGGCATCGCCATTATTTTTTTTTGTCAGAATGTCCAATAATTCCCTTCTTTCTTTCAGCATTCCTCTCACAATTTGCAATTCCGACGTAAAGTCTTTACTTATTTCTTCCATTTTTTTGTTAATCAGTTATTAAAATTCAAAACCTTTTGTTGCACTTTGCCAAAAGTCTCCTTTTGTCTTTATTTCCCTTCTGTCTCTTTGTCACAATCGGCACCCAACAGTCCCAGGAAATTGCATTTGTCTTAGTACAATTTCTCCCCCCCTTTTTTTTAAACTTTCTGGGTTTCTTGCTATTTTATTAGCCTTTTATCTCATAACAATTATAAGGCCAGTGATTTTCCATAAAATTCTGAAGAGTCTTTAACCATTAGATGGCGCTATATCACTTCCCACTTTTCAAAGTTCTTTTTTCTCTTTTCAATTGTATTTGTGTTAATTTCCAATCATTTCCACTCTTAGATTTCTCAAAAATAGTCAATTCCAGGCAAATCCAGCATTTTGTCCAATGCCAAATTAGTGCCAAATCAAATATATTATTTCAAATTTAGTCTCTAATTTCGTTGTAGATTTTTATACTTCAATTTTACCTTCTTTTCCTCTTATTTTCCGTTCGCCACTATGATACCCTTCAGCGAGGGCTCTTTCTTTCTGCTTCTCAGGGTTATTAAGAAAAAAACAAGTTCTTTTGTCTGGTTACATGTCACTCACCACTTCACCGCTCCAGCGCATGCTTAGGTCCTGGCAGCTTTCCGTCTTCAGGGCAGCTATTGAACTGCCGTTTCTCCTTGTCTTCCAAGGGAGTAATACCTAGCTAGGGAGGGGAGATGCAGCTCCCCTCCACCCAGCTGGTGGTCTCCCCCCTCTTCTCCCCCCTCTGAGGTGGGTCAGAGACCCTTCCAACAAGGTAAACACGGATCAAAGCTGCGCACAATCGCGGTCTCTGATCCATCAACAGAAACGCCACCATAAGTCCTGAAGTTGTTGGGCTCTGCGAAGGGTGCAGAGATAAGCTCTGCTTATCACCCACAAACCAATGGGGCTTATGAGAGAACTAACTTGATATTGGAACAATATCTTAGATTAATTTTCAACAAGATGATTGGTTGGACTTATTGCCATTTGCTGAGGTGGCATATAATAATTTGGTTCATAGTAGCACTGGTTTTAACCCATTTAAAGTTGCTTCGGGACAAGACTTTGTACCCATCCCCAAACTTCCACATGAGAAACCCAATGTTCAGTCATTGAGTGAATGGATAACCCAACTCCAGCTTATCCATATAGCATTGGATGATGCTCTTCAAGTTCATAAGAAATTTGCAGATAAAAAGAGAGCTCCACAAAAACAATATCAAGTAGGGCACGAGGTTTTCTTGTCCACTAGATATTTGCAAACCACACAAGTCTAAAAAGTTGGGGGCCTAAATATGTTGCACCTTTTCCAATTGAACGAATTGTGAATCCCGTGGCAGTCCAACTGCAATTACTTAAAACCCTTAGAAGGATTCATCCTATCTTTCAAGTTAGTTTGTTGAAACCTGAACATACCTCCGACCTGAGACCAGCTCAGGTCAATCCCCCCATTGCTCTTCTGATTGAGGGTGAACAACATTTTGAAATTAAGGAAATTCTGGATTTTAGGAGACAAAGAAATCAACTTCAGTATTTATTTATTTATTTTTAAATAAATTTTATTTGGGTTTTCACAAAACATAATACAAATAAAACATCTCTTTTTGAGAATAGCACGGTCCTGGGTTATCACTTCTCCATACAGACACAAACTCAATTTCATATTCATCTTTGTGTATTTCCAGTATTTAGTCGTCTGGAAACACTTTCCTCCTTCCCAGTCAGAATGGGTGAATGAGAGGGATGTTCGAGCCCCTTGGCTCATACAGGCATTTCATACTAAATATCCCGACAAACCTTAAAATATTGTAGGATGTCTTAACATGTATATTATCCTTTTATCTTGTATTCTCTTTTTTTTAATAGGGCTAATGCCCTATCGTCTGAAGTTCCCTTGATCGCTATGGGTTCATCCAGTGTTCCATCGCTCCCTTCTGATTCAGGAACAGCTGGCCTGTCCACTCCGCCAACCTGACCCTTCCCTGCCAGCACCACGTGATGGAGACACATGGAGTATGAGGTCGCCAGTATTTGAGATTCTCAGTGGTTGAGAAGGCGATTTCAGGACCTGACTGAATGGAATCAAATACGTTATTTCTTTGTTATAACCCTCAGGCAAAATTCCCAATAAAAATGTCTCTGGTTTTAAGTCTATAGNCCCAATAAAAATGTCTCTGGTTTTAAGTCTATAGGTTGTTTTATCATCTTCTCCAGCCACATGTGTATTTTAGCCCAATACTTTTTAGTCTCTGTGCATGTCCACCACATGTGGTAATATGATCCTGGTAACTTCTGGCATGTCCAACACATTGTCGACTTATCTTCAAACATCTTAGCAATTCTCATTGGGGATAGATGCCACCTGTAAAACATCTCATAAAAATTCTCTATATAGGCCGTTGACATAATTAATGTATAATTTCTAGACCATATCAAGATCTATTCCATATCCAAAGTTTTTCCCCCACTCAATCATTGTTTCTTTTATTTGTTCATCCTCTAATTTCACTCCTAATAGATAACAATATAGTTTTTTAATCAGCTTCTCATCAGTGCCTGTTAGGATTTTAACTAATTCAGTCAATTCCTTATAAAACCCAGTCATCTTAATGTCTTTTTCATACCTTGTGTGTATTTGCAAATACAAGTACCAATTTATATTTATCCCTTGTAAATCAAATTCTTGCTTTATTTTGAGTTCACCCTTTTTGTTTAAAATTTCATCATATATAATTATGTGTTCCTTTTAAAATAGCTGTGAATATGAAAAGGCTTCTAAAGTTAATAACCAGACTGGTATTTTCAAACAATGATAGTCTCCTATCTTTTCCCATACTGTTAATAAAGCATCTCTAATATAATGTCTCCTAAAATATCCATATGCCTTACTTTCTTAGTACCATAAAAATGCATGCCAACCCAATTGTAAATCATGTCCTTCTAATGTTAGTAATCTGGCATTTTTCAATACAATCCATTCCTTCATCCACATCAATATTGTTGCCTGATTGTATAATTCCCAACTGGGTAATCCAAAAACCCCTCTCAACCTTGCTTCCTGTAGTAATTTTATCTTGATTCTTGCCTTTTCCCCACGCCAAATAAATTTCATCATCATTTTAATTAAATCTTCAAAATATTTTTTTTCAATCTTCTTGGAATCATTTGAAATAGATACAGTATTCTTGGCAGTATGTTTAATTGTCGCTATTTGTAGATTTTTTCATTTTTCTAGATCTATCGCAATCTGTTGTAATAATCTGTCATAGTTATTTGTTTTAAGTGTTCCACATCTAGCTGTCATTTGTCATTTGTATTTGACTTTTTTGTAATTTGAATATTTAATTTGTCCATTAGACTTTTCTTTTGTTTTCCTGTCATATTTTTCACCAGAATTTTTGTTTTTTCTTTATTTTCAGTCCTGCTACTTCACCAAACTCCTCTAATCAACTTTGGGCCTGTTTCCAATGGTTCTTCCAATATAAAAACCAAATCATCTGCAAATGCTTGTAATTTATACTCTTCATTTTTTATTTTCATTCCCTTTATTTCTCCATTTTTTTCTAATATTTCTATTCAAGACTAGGACTGGAAGACTTCTGATTTGGTAGCAGAGAGGACAACAGAAAGGATCCTTGAGGCTACACAAACTTGACTTTAGGCAGCTTTAGTTTATCTGAATTTTGTCTACAATAGTCAAAGCAAGATGATCTTCTCTAGCAGAATTTCTTTCCTTTCTCATTCAGCCTTTTTCTAACCCCAACTTTTCTCTAATCCCAACTTTTCACTGCACTTTCTAGTTTGCACCCATTTTGTCATTTTTTTTCCCTCTAGCTAGAAGGGTTTCTTTCCTTGCTTGGGAAGTTCCCTTGGCTGCCTTTTCTGGGCTGAGTCTCCTTTCTTTCTTCCTCTAGAGTTTTCTCTGCATCTTCCTGCTATGACTTTTGTTCAAGAAGCCCTTGCAATTTGCTTTGTTTCTGAAGTCTTACACTGACTTGGATTCTCTCTCTCTCTCTCTGCCCCTCCCTCCCCTCTCCCCCTCTCTTTCCCTCCCTCTTTCTCTCCCCCCCAGCCTCTCTTTTTATATTGATTTGTATTGTTTTAAATCCTAGTTATAGCACAATTGTATCCAGAGTTGGCAGGCTGAAACAGCCAATTAATCAATCAATCAAGAAGCATTATATAAAATACAAGAAAACAGATTTTTTTACTTTATATTAGAAAAAATAATAAGTGCAGTTCAGCACTTCAGAAAGTGGTGGAATCTCCTTCTCCTGCAAATATTTCCTAGAGCAGCGGTCGCCAACTGGTGAGCTGCAGCCCACTGGTGGTCCGTGAGAAAAATTTGGTGGTCTGCAGAGAAATGTCACCCCCAGAGCACCCCCCAAAGCAATTAATCCAGGCTGTGCAGGAGGAAAAAAAGGCTGCGCCACCCACTTGGCCCCGGGAACTCTCCCCACCCACTCACTCCTTAACTGGCAAACTCACCTGCTTAGTTGCTATTTTTCCTTCCTCCCCTCCCCCCATGACCATTAGCTGTGACTGAAGCTTCTATTATTCAGTGCAGACTCAGCTAGCCAATGGTAGAAAGATAGATCTGTGATTGAATCTGTGATTCTGTGAGCAACTTAATCTGCCTGCCTGATTTTGGGAGAAGTTGCTCTTTTTTAAATAAAAAATTCAATATTTACATAAATATTTATAATATTTACATACAAGCCATACCTAGCCAGTCACATGACCACCAAGCCACACCCACAAATTAGGCCACACCACAGAACCGGTTAAGAAATTTGAATCCCACCTGTCAGATCCATGTAGCTGCCATTCTTCGATGGAAGAAGGGGGGGGGGGGGTNAAGGGGGGGGGGGAGTTGGTACAAGTAATCCTTTTTGATGTAACCTGAATATAAATCCTACACTGATTCTGTATAACTTACATATGATATATAACTGGAGAAGTGGAGCCAGAAACTGTCACCTCTTGAAGAGATAACGAGAAGGAACCATAAAAATTCCAGCTCTGGAAGTCACTCCTGGGAACTCTGCTAAGATACGTTCCCAGAGAAGGGGAGGAGGGAATTAAACTTCTGGTTGTTTGACTAAATTCACATTTGAATAAGGGGAGGGATTCTAACTTCCTTTATCTATCGGAATATATATGCCTGGGGATATCTTAGACTCTGCTTTGCCTAGTGTTGAGATAAAATCCCTTTCAATAAAGAATTCCTTTTGAAGCACCTGGTTCTTTCCAGTTGAAGGGAAAAGGTCCAATGCTTACACCGCATGTCTGTGTTTGTGTGTGTGTGAGAGAGAGGGGGGAGAGAGAGAGAGGTTAGATCAGATCTCTCTCTCTCTCTCTCCCACCAACATCAGCAAGCCACCGTCGGTCAAAATTCATATTAGTGGTCCCCAGGATTTAAAATTATGAGTTTTGTGGTCCCTGAGGTCCAAAAGGTTGGTGATCCCTGTCCTAGAGCAGTGGTCCCCAACCTTTTTTGTACCAGGGACTGGTTTCACGATTATTCATTCTTCCACAGACCGGTACCTGAGTAACGCGAGACTCTACTGCCATCGGGACGGTTCTTCGTTCGAAGCTGCCCCCCCTTCGACGAAACTAAGGTGCGAGGATTCCTTCACCACCCAAACGCCGCTTTCCAACTGAAAACCCAGAAGCACTTTCCAACCGAAAACCCGGAAGCAACCAAAAACCCGGAAGCGCTGTCGAAACAAGATGGCGGCGCCCAAGCTTTGCGGCCCGGTACAAAATGATCCACGGACCGGTGGTTGGGGACCCCTGTCCTAGATACACATTTTTTTTGTTACCATGCTATTGTAGTAGATTTCTTCAGTGAGCAGGTTTGACTAGATTATTTCCATGATCCCTTGCAATCCTTGCATTCTTTGATCTAAAAAGATTTTTCTTGGTACCAGTGGAAAATAATTTGGGAAAATAATTGGGAAAACAATTATAATAAATTTCTAACAATTATAATATAGCTAAGCAATAGTTTGATCCATTTAGTTCTCTTTCAAATGCATTTTTAAAAATTATTATTCCTACCTGCAATTGAATAGAAGTTACATCCTTTGAGAGCTTCTGCTATTTTCCAAGGACTTTCCTTCCCTCCACTTTAGAAGGTCTTTCTGAAGGCATCCCCACCATGCTATCTACCTATCCCAAACCTTAATTGTTGTGTTCCTACCTAAAACTGTAGGCTGAGCCTAAAACTCATTAATTCACCAAAGACCATGGCGTCCCGAAAGACCACGAAAGCGCGGTCCTGCCTTCCCGCTCTAACTGTTTTGTGGGCGTGGCCGGAGGCGGTAAAGCAAGATATTTTCTGCCGGAAGCCTCACTTGCTGCTTCGTTGCGCCGTGGACCGATTTCGTCTTCGGCGACGCCATGCCCAAGTGCCCTCGTTGTCAAAAGGAGGTCTATTTTGGTAAGGCAGAACTACTGCCCCTTCCTCACTTCAAGACAGATACAGCTGGAATGGAGAAAGCAAAGAAGGGCTACCATCGGAACCTGTTCCGAAAAATATTTAAGATATCTAAGGTCTTCCCTGCAGCAGGCGTTGGGTGTGCAAGGTAGCAATCAAGGCTGATTCAGAAGGGATGCTCCGGGCTGGTAATGTCCAACCCCGAAGTTCAGAGAATTTGGAGCAATGGAAGAGTGCCCCAGATCCTGTGAGCTCGGTGTAGTACCTGAGCTCGAGGTCTTCTGTACAACATAGAGAACTTCGGAGATGCAATTTTGATTAGGAAAGGGACACCGGCTTGGGCTAAAGTCCTGTTATTTTTTTTCTCGATTTCTCAGTTTTTTGTTATAATCTGATCCTAACTTTTTGTTGCATCTCAGTACATTAAGAATTGTTTCACCAATTTGCAAGCGCCATTAAACGATTCTACCAGTCCTAAATTCCATACTTCTAGAACTTTAAGAAGTGTCTTCCCTTTCTCAGAATAATAATTTGGGGTTCCAACTCTGGCCAGGGTTGCATAAGAATAAATAAAAATGAGATTCAGACACCTTTAAGGAAAAAAGAAATGTTTATTCCTAAAAGCAAACTGTTTGCCTTTACCGGCAACTCCAGAGAAATGGGGCACAACAACCCAATCTAATAGGGAACTTGTCCTGGGTGTGGAAGTGTATAGGTGCTGATTCTAGAGTGACTCTTGGGGGGGGGGGGTTATGTATGTCTATAATGTTCTTGTGAATATGCAGTTCTACTCGACCTAATTTAATTAATTCTGTGTGTTTATAAACACATATTTGATATATGGATTAGGTCTGGATAATTTGGAGGCTTCAGGAAGTTTGGGTAACGTTTGCTATTTTTACTTGATTAATTTAGTTTCAACTTGACTGTCAATTATTTAGTGGAGACACTGATTCTCAGACCATTATGGATTCTATTAATATTTTAATAGGAGATGGAAAAAGTATAAAGAATAAAATATATTTTAATATAAAACTTATCATACTTTAAAGCAGAAAGGAGAGTGCCAGATGAAAAAATGGGAGGGGTGGAGATTATATATAGCCTGTTGCAGAAGAGAGGAAGTTTTGGAGTACTCTCAATTTAAACTGCTTTGTGTGTTTCTAGATTCTCCTATAGGACCTAAAAGAAGTCTCAGTGTTGTCTTTCTGGCTGAGCATCATGAGAGTTATAATCTCAATTCAAGTGAAGGGACTGTAAAAATGAATTGCAAGTTTTCTATCCAAAGTCAGAAAAAGCCACATTTGAGGGTTGGAAGTGCCCTTTGATCTAAAATCCAGTTGGGCTATAAACCTGTTATCATGGTTAAAAAATGAAGTATATTGTATAATGAAGTATATTGATCTCTTTGTAAATATATTTTCCAGTATTTTTGTATGGAGTGGCCAAATGATATAAAATTTGCTTGAAGCCAACAAGAAACAATTTTAAAATAGCACAATCAACTGTTCTTGGAGACATCTTGGACAACATATACTTGAGGAACCTATGTGCAGGAAAGTTAAGACAAAAAATAAGAAATGCTACTTGCCAATTGCTCTCACCTGAATTATAAATTCCTGGTTTCTTTAATTTTTACCAATAAGAGGAGGGAGAAATAAGTATTTTAACAGGGATATAGTATTAAGGTTCAGAGATTTTTTATGTCTAGGGTAAAGAAGTGAATCTTATAGAGTTCATAATACATAGAATACCCTAGATTCTAAAGACCAAGAATTCTCAATTATTTAATTAGTTTACATGCCCAACGCAATTCTGTAAAGTAGGCAACCAGAAATATAAAAAGATTATCAAAAGAAATGAACTAATAATTTATCCAGCTTTTCTGATTGAAAAGTGTATATGTATGTGGCGCAGTTCATGCCTTTGGCAAATCCATGATATTTATATGATATATGTCTTGACTCTGTATTAATCTAGTTTTTTATGGTTTGTGGATCATAATTCAGAGTTAAGTGCAATTTGTGCACACTAGGTTGTAAATTATTTACAAATCTTAGTTAGCCTTAGCATGCTGTCCAAGTTAAGCAATGTATCAAGTTTAAACAGGCCCATGGCAATATTTTATGGATGTTATGTGTGGGAATAAAAGGAGTTTCGTGCAACATATTTTTACTATATATTATTCAGAGCTACAAACATGCATCTTAGAAGATAGTGCAATATTAAATTGGTGACACAATTTAATATGATATGAGGAACCTTGGGGTTTTTATCCTGGGTATTTCTTTAGTGCCAAGTAAATATAAAGATAAAGAAATATCCTGGGTATTTCTTTAGTGCCAAGTACAGTTTTAGAACATTTGAGAGTTAGCTCTGAATATGTCAAAGCCCACTTCTTTCATAAAATATTAAAAATTTAAATATATATCCTGCCATAGCACTTCTTAGAAAAGAAGTGTTTGTTTTCCTTTGCACAAAATGGGCCTTTTGAACAGAAATGAGTAATAGCTGTTCATAGAGCCATAGAACTATTAACTAATGCTACCTTTTGTCTACAAGAGCTTTTGATTTCAACCTTTTAGTTATGTGTTATATTTATCTGCTTTACATCTCAAGTAAACATTCAGCAATACAATTTTTGTTTTAAAAATTATGTAAAAATAATTAAGTAGGAGGAATAAATGAAGAAGAGAAAATAAAACAGAGTGATTAAAATTAACAAATGATCTTAATAGCAAACATAGAATGGGTAATTCCCCCTAAGGCATGACTCATGGCTGCAGTGCCTTCCTGAGCTGACCTAGGCCATTCCATACTACCTAATTATGTTCTTTAAAAATGCTAGGCATAGAGAGTCCTAAAGAGCACTCTTGTCACAATGGAAGAAGCTGAACATTGTTTATTAAGCGTTTTGTTTAATATTTGAAAGAAAATTTAAACGTATCTGCAGTATGGTAAAATGCAGAAATACCCATATGTAAAGCCCCTGTCACACTGCACCAACGGATGCAAAGAGGATGTAAAACGGACAAAAAAGCTTGCTATCTGTTGGTTAACGCGATGTATCCGTTCTGTACTCACTGCCTCCGTTTTGCTTCCTCTCTATCCGTCCAGCATCCGTTATGGCTTTCATCGCGCTCAGAAGTTTGAGCTGCTCAAAACTTTTGCGTGGAAAATGTATCCAATTCGTCCATTCTGCGATCCTGCTACGCAATCCGCTAGGCATCACGTTCTGCCATCCGTATAGGCATCTGCTATAATCCGCTAGGCAATCCGCGCAACTCGCATCCGCGTCGGGACGCAGGGAGGAAGCGGAACGGACGCAGAACGGATGCCTAGCGGATGCAGCACAGAAACAAAGCATTTAAAACGGAAAAAAAGTTCGCAGAGGGGACCTATCTCGGATCTTAAGGATGCCTAGAGGATGCAAAGGGACAACCTATACTGCCTATAAAAAGGGGAGCAAACTCACCTGCATCTCACTTCAGACCAGCAGCCCAGCTGTGCAGACCCTGCAGCCTTCCATTCTGACTCTTGCTCTTCCACAGCAATCCAGTCATGGCAACCATGGATCGTAACACAGTCCTTTTGGCAGCCACCATCGTTCTGCAACAGTGCCGAAGCCATTCTACAGGCTCTGTGAACTCTACTACGGGAAGAAAAGGAGGCGGCCAAGAAGCGTCTGGGTCCGAAGATGGATCGGAGAAAGAGCAGAGTACGGACTGTACAACAGCTGATGGTGGACTCAGGAACGAAGACATTCGTGCATTCCCAGAACTTTCATGAGGATGCCGCCAGCCATGTTTGACGAACTTGTGCAGCGGCTGACACCCAGGTTGACCAAGGCAAACACCAACTTCCAGCCCAGCCTGGAACCTGAGCTCAAGGTGGCACTCACTCTGCGCCACCTGGCCGCAGGGACCACCTACAGGAGCATGCAGTACGGCTGGAGGGTGCCACACAACACACCAGCATTGTGGTCAGAGAAGTGGTGCAGGCCATCATCGAAGAATACCTGGAGGAGCTCTCCATGCCTTCCACTGAGAAGGATGGAAGAAAGTTGCAGAGCAGTGGTATCAGAGGTGGAACTTCCACACACCGTTGGAGCCATAGATGGGAAGCACGTTGCCTGCAAAGCACCAGCCAGTCAGGGTCCACTTATTTCAACTACAAGGGCTTCTCAGCATCGTCTCTTCGCCATGGTCAATGCTGACTACAAGTTCATGTACATCGATGCTTCAGGCAACGGCTCATCTTCAGATGCCCAGGTATAACAACGCCAGTCACCTCAAGGAGGGCTGGAACGCAACCTCATCGTGGGCTTCCCAGATCCAGACCCCTGCCCACGACACGCAAGATGTGCCCTACTTCATCGTGGGGGATGACGCCTTCTCCCTCAGAACCTACCTCATGAAGCCTAGCACTTCCAGACTCCTCACCCATGAAGAGAGGATCTTCAACTCCAGGCTGTCCAGGGCAAGGCGGGTGGGGTGGAGAACGCCTTTTGGCATCCTGGCCTACAGGTTCCAGGTACTTCTCACCACCATGCAGCATCGCCACAGACTGTGAGGAGGATCGTGAAGCTTGCTGCATCCTGCATAATCTCATGCGCACCCGCTACCCACAGTCTTGCAGAACAGGCTCATGGACCTCCAACAAGGCAATGGGGACATGGAGCTGGGAAATGGAGCAAAGGGCAAACCTGATAGACACTGAGGATGTGCAAGGCCCCAACAGAGCCTACGTGAAGGGAAGAAAGCAGCGCACCCTCCTGAAACACTGGTGCAACTCCCAGCTGAGCGGTGGAGTGGCAAAGACAGGATGATAGATGATTAATGGATGCTTCCTTCAGCCTGTCTCATCACACTGATGAGATTGGGCCATGTATGTTGGGTGGGCTACAATGATCAGGCATTTATAAAAGAGTTGTGTTTGTGTTGACATGTGTGGATGTATTACATTGTTATTGATAATAAAGGGCCATAGGTGTGGCCACCTGGGAGGGTGGACCATACAGTCCCACTATGTCTTGCACTGGAGTTTATCTATCCCAAGCTAATTACCCATCCCAAAGGTATCCCTCTCATTCCACAGGTATCCCTACCCCCCCACTGCTATCTTACCCATCCAGAAGCATGCAAAGGCTTTAAACCAATTCTAAAAGTGTCCACCAAGACTTTATTAAGAAAAAAAAGAAATAAAGCAAGTGTGTGAATCAAAGATAGACTTATTGAACAGCAGCTGTAAAAGAAAAATGACCCAAGTCAAGTGTCACATAATAAGTTCTACAGAAGCTAGAGCCAGCCAGTCTCTGGCACTCCTCTTGGTCACTCGTAGGTGTGCCCAGTCTCAGGGGTGAAGGGTCCAGGTGCTGTGGAGGTGGGTGCGCTGCAGTGCTGGTACTGAAGCACAGCACTGGTGTGCCTGGCCCCGAGGACAACAGGGACGGTGTGAGAAAGCTCTTGGACAGCTGCTCAGACGCCATGATGCTGAAAGGTCCTTCCTCCATGCCATGTGGTGTCAGCCCCATACTGGATGACAGATTGTACTGAGGCGGGCTTGGCTGTGGGTGGAGGAAGAGTAGTGTAGTGGGGCTGTCTGGTCTGCAGCTGGGTGAGGACTGGCGTGGGTGGAATCAGTGGCGGTGGGTGTGGCATCAGCTCACTTGGCATCATTGGCTTGGGTGGCATCGGTGGCATCAAGTGGTCGCCCGATGACTTTGTGCCTGGACTGGGTAAGAGGCTGCTGCCTGTGCTGCTGGACCTCCCTGGTAGCCGTAGCCCATGGTATGTGAGGGGCTGTGGGAAGCCTTGGAATGGGAAGGGACATCGACCTGGGGTGGAGGAGCAGACCTGGACTGGTGGGAGCAGGTTCCTCTGGATCTGGAGGTTGTCGAAAGCTCGGTGACCGGTCTTCTACCACCTGGTACTCGGGTTCCTCCATGTTCCTGAGGGTCTGGTTGACATAGGTGAGGAAGGGCTTGCAGTTGGAGGATGAGGAGTCGTGTGGGACCAGCTGAGAGAGGAGATCTATGCTGGTCCGGATGGTGTCCCCTGATCTCACGCAGGACAGTGTGGCTCTGCCCCTCCTGCTGTCGCTCTCTGCCTTTCTGGTGGAGGTGGAGCTGGGGGTGGTGATGCAGCTACAGCTGTGGTGGAACGTGCCGTCTCCTTTCTCCACCTCACCAGGGAGTCCTCCACGTCCCACCACGGTTACAAGCACCTGTCTTGCGGGGTTCTCCGCCGTGGCAACGCTCCACAGAAACCTGCCTGGAGACAGGAACTGACTCTCGGCCGGAAGAGAACTGGCTCTCAGCAGAGGCTGCCTGAGAGAAGAGGGTAGTGAGAGGGGCTCCTGGTGTCCTCGGTGGCGGATCCTCACCCTCCAGGAAGCTGCACCTGCCATGACGTAGGTCCTCTCTGTCCGTTCAGCTTACCGTGGCCTGGCCAGATTCTTCAGGTGCAGCGTTCCGTACCAGGTGTGCATGTGCTTCCACCAGTGAGGAGCACCTCCGAAGTGTAGCCATACTCTCCGCCTGTCTCTCTCCAAGCAGCCTGCTTCCTTTTGGTGTCCCTGTACAGCCGGTGTCCCTTCCGCTACAGATAGTCATTCTCTCTCAGCCACTCCAGCACTCATCTCGTGTTCCTCCTCAATATAGTATTGCCTCCTCCTCCGTTGTCGCATATGCCTCTTCCTCCCTTTGCAGGACCAGATGGCCCCTCATCAGAGGGGCTCAGGTAGTAGGGGCTGCTCTCCACACCACGACCCAGTAACACCAGCAGGATCATAAATCATCAATCACCAGCAGGATCATCACCAGCACCAGCAGCACCAGGATCAGCAGCGCAGAGTAAGGCACCGAGCAGCCAGCAAGACCAGGAGCACGAGCAGGACCAGCAGCACGAGCAGGACGAGCAAGACCGGAGCACGAGCAGGACCAGCAGTACGAGCAAGTCCAGGAGCACCAAGGAGCCCAGACTTCAGCAGAGTAGCAACCAGCAGAAGCACCACCTGCCAGGAGCAGCTTCAGCAGAAGCATTGCCAGCACCAGAAGAGCGAGGCCCGAGCACTAGAACCCCGCAGCAGAAAGCAGAGTTTAGGGACAGGGGGTGGAGGGTGGCCTGTTCCTCTTGCCAGGATGGCGGTAGGTGCTGAGGCCTTTTTCAGCTTCTTTCCCCATGGTCTGTGGGGAGGCTGGCAGGCACCAAGGCGGCAGCAGGCAGGCAGAAACGCCTGGCACGGAGGCAGGCAGGCACCAAGGCTGGGCCAGGCAGACTGGTGGCAGGGGAGGCTGGCAGGGCAAGGCTGGCAGGCAGGCAGAGGAGGCAGAGGCTGGCAGGAAAGTGCAGGCAGGCAGGCATTGCGGGCAGGGGCAGGCAAGGACTCGATTGTATCCCAGCAGCAGGTCTTTCCTCTGGAATGCTGGCCAACGTGCGAGCTGCTTCCTTTATATCCGCGGGGTGATGCCAATGCTATCCCCCGCATGCCGCAATTAACCAGCATACCGCTAGGCTCCGCTGATGCATCTGCTAGGCTTCCGCTCGTGCAATCCGCTCATACCGCTGTGCATCCGCTGTGTCCGTCTCTGCGTCCGCTTTGCTGGGTTCCCCGGAAGCCTAGACGGATGTCCCATCCGCTTTTCCTATCCGCTGGGCTTCCGTTCCGCCATCCACTTTCATCCGTCTGCGTCCTCCCGCGTCCGTTCCTTCCGGTTATCTGCTTCGGTTATGCAAATTTTTCCCCTTTTGAGAGTGGATAACAACAACGGATGGAACATTTTGCTCGTCTGTTGTGTCTGTTTTGCATCCGTTGGGCAGTGTGACAGGGCCTTAAAGAAAAGAATCATACAAAAATAATCTAATTCTTTCTCCAGACAGTCAAAGCTATGCATTTATTACTGTTATTTGGATCATCAAATGATTTGTGCTAGTGTACCATAATAGTCTTCAACATCCAAAAGTATTTTGCAGTACTGTGCTCATGCTTCCATGTTAAGCTGCCTGCTGTGCAGCACAGACTCAATTGAAAGCATACATATGCATGGAACTAAGGAGAAATTTCCTGACTGAACAAATAATCTGTGAAAGAGCTTACTTCCCAGTGTTGTGGGTATGCCATTGTTGGAAGTCTTCAAGAACAGGGGGGCCCAGCCTTTTTGATTCCATGCACTGGTGGTAGCAGTGGCTTTGGTGGCAGAAGGAGAGAATAGTTTCATGTGCAACCTAAAACCTGCACATCCGCAAATGAAGCTTTGTGTGCTCACCTGCTGCTTTACAGCCCTGTAAGAGTCCACGGCCCAGTGGCTGGGGATCTCTGTTCAAGAAAATATTGGACAACCCTTTGTCCAGGAGGGTCTCCCATAAGGTCTCTTGCTTTGGGCAGGAAGTTGGAGTAGAAAACCTCCAAGGTTTCTTCCAGTGCTAAGATTCTATGATCAAGTATCAATATTCTAAATACTTATGAAAATGAATGTCTGTCAAACTGTTCAGACACCTATGAAAGCATATTTTAGAAATATGTGAAAGTACATATAAATGTGATTATTCTACATCTCTTAAAATAATTTGAAATAGATAAACAATGCTTTGGCAGCTTTCAGAATCTTCCATCCACAGTAGATTGATTAACTGTCTAGTCCATACAATGGTACTTATAGTTTAGAAATAAAATTATCTTAATATTCAAACAATTTGATCCTAAAAATGGTTGCAATCCTGAGGCATCTTCAGAAAAGCCAAAAACATTTCCCCACCCTTCAAATGATTCTCAAATCATTGAAAATTCAAAAAACAATATCACTCTCTCCTCCCCCTTTCTCTCCCTCTCTCTCTCTCTCTCTCTCTCTCTCTCTCTCTCTCTCAAATANCTCTCTCTCTCTCTCTCTCTCTCTCTCTCTCTCTCTCTCTCTCTCAAATACAAGATGGCAGCAGGACTTCTGCAGTAATTTTGGGGTATTGTTTTTTTTAATCTTTATTAAGTTTTGCTTTACTTTTGTTTTTGTTACTAGGAGAGTCTTGGATAAAATTGAGACAAACAACTTAGTCATTTTCTTGTCTTAACCAGCAATTTTCTCTATGGCAACTGTTACCATGTGACTGCAGTAAAAGAACTGAATCATACATAGATTTTTTTAAAAAGACTGAGAAAAACTTTGTTTAAAGCACAGGACTAGGGTTACAGTTAGGGTTAGTGTTCATTAGCAATGTTTTCTCTAATGAACAATGTTATAGAAATACTTTTAATATGTAAATATTATTGACACTGTAATATTGATGTTCAAAGAATCTAACCAAAGTTTTTTCTACATGGATAACAGATAATAACAGATAATCAGAGTTGGAAGGGACCTTATAGGTCATCTAGTCCAACCCCCCGCCCAAGTAGGAGATCCTACACTATTTCTGTCAAATGGCAGTCCAATCTCTTCTTGAAAGTCTCAAGTGATGGCACTCCCACAACTTCCGAGGGCAAGCTGCTCCATTGGTTCTGTCAGAAAGTTTCTCCTTATTTCCAGGTTAAATCTCTCTTTGTTCTTGGGTCTTGGCTCATTTCTCCTTGTTTTTGATATCAGGCTGTTTACAGCTACACATTTGTTACGAAGGCAATCAGTTTCCTGTATGTTCTTTCTGTTCATTATCTTTCTATTTCTGTCCACACCCAGTAGAGCAGATTGCCTTTGCTTTGATGACTAAATGTTTATAGCAACTAGAACTTCCGCAAAATCTCTGAAAAAGCAACAGCCAACATACCAAGTTTTTAATTTAATGGTGTGTGTGTTTTTTGCTTGACAGCAGATGTTGCTATGGTGGGAATTTATTTCATATAATTATTTTTTTTCTTTGAACAGGAATTTGACTTTTCTTTCAGTGAACAGACCAGCAAATACCCACTGTACAAATACCCTACAGAACTTCCTTTTTTCATTCATTCTGGAGTAAATAATGTGAAAGGCTTTGTAGCTTAATAGGAACCCATAACTAAGGCAGAACAAATAGCCTGAAATGGCAAAGATGAGGTCAGGAAAGCTAAAGCTCAGAATAAACTAAGACTTGCACTTTCAGAATTCCCTTTCACACGAAATGTATAAATTGGTCATCCAATTGATGTTGCACCTTCTGGGAAACAACCTGATATTAATCTGTTATCTCCCTTTTTTCATGTCATATATTTTTTTTTCTTCTCCAAACAGTATTCTGCTGGTCAATACATCTCAGAATGCTTTTCTTCTCTGGAGCATGCTCTATCTATGATTATAGGCTGTATGTCAGACTCATCTTTTCTATAGTAGTTAGAATTGTTTCCCAACTAGCACCAACTATAACTTTTTTCTTTACCTGTTCACTATGTAACATCCAGCTGAGTTTTGATTATTATTAGCTAATATTCTTCCCAGACAACTCCCACTCAGTATGCTCCATCCTTCAGGATCATCTTGCTAGCAACTAAATAACTTGTTCTGTTATTTACCAAAATAAAAGATGAATTGGTGCTATGAGAAAATGATTTTTTTTTAAATTTTCTTTCTGCAGAGGAGGTGGTGACTTATTTATTCACAAACTGTCTGAATGCCTGATAATAAAACAGTGGAACGGGGAAGGAGGAAGACCTGTTTAACTGAAATGGCTTCAGTATAAAGGACAATCAAATGAAGGCAACAACTCAAAAGCAAGCATTGTGTGTTTGATAAAGTAGCCACAGCAAACTCCTATACCTTAACAGTGTTTACATAGACCAAGAAGAGTTATATAAAAGCTATGATTTAGTGGGAGGGCTTTCTTTCATGCCACTGGTCCCATATCTACCCCAGGCTCTCCTGTGAAAAAGTAATTTATTGGAAAGATTGGGAAAGGCTCCCTGCCTCAGGAATAGTTGTTAGGAAGGGATGGAGCACTTTTATTCAGCTGAAGTGTTTATGCTTTATGCTCCTACTTTTTTCATACATGATTTTTTTATCTGTCTCCTATCTATCATCTCTCTCCCTCTCTCTCTCTCTCTCATTTATATGGCCATCCATCTCACAAAAACATTTTTTATTTATATCTATATTATGGTAGCTGAAAAAGTCACCTCCCTCGGGAAAGATTGGCACCGGCCATGTTTGAAGTGTGAAAAATGCAAGAAGACCTTAAATGCAGGTGGCCATGCAGAAGTAAGTGGATTACATGAAGGCATACATGTTCTTGGGCTTGAAGAACAGTTTTGTCCTGTCTCATAGCTTCATTCTTATAGTAATTGTTCTTTTCAATGTTTACCTGCTTTTATCTTTAGCTATGAAACCTGGCATTTACCCGTATAAGGGACAAAAGAATGCTGCATAGACTTTTCCTATACCACTTTTGGGAACATGTTCTTTTGTAAATGGCTATGTCCTCCAATGATGCTTGGGGGGGAAATCTGTGCAGAAAAGCTGGACAAGAGAGACCATATTTGAGATGTCTGTCCGAATGAAAGAGAACTATGGGGACAAAAGCAGGCCTATAGTTCTTAAGGTTAATCTGTTTCCCCTACAAAATATTTTCCTTCTTTGGGGAGAAATAAACTGGCAGCTATAAGACTTTGTGTCTGCCTCCATCATATATCATTTTGTTTATGTTGCCTTTGAGATGTTTTTCTTATTTCCTTAGCATGATGGGAAACCCTATTGCAACTACCCCTGCTATGCTGCACTGTTTGGACCCAAAGGTAAGAGCCAGCAAGAGGATGTTATTCTATAAACTACGTACCTACACACACACACATGCACGCATAATTAGAAACCACACACATACACACACATCCCCAAATAGGCCTATTATAGGTAGCCACCCAGAGTTGTGTGATAATGAGATGGGCAACATATAAACTTAATAAATACATTAAAAATAATGAATAATAGCATTTCTATCTGGCATCATTCTAATGTCACACTGTTAGTGTGCATCAGCAGAAGTAAGAATCAGCAGGCTAACTAAGTAGAATTTCACTCATTTTTTTCTTGAAAATAAGTTTATAATAGTATATTTGTTCTATGCTATTGACTCATTTGCTTTCAATGTTTTCTTAAAGTCTGCTTAACAATATGTATATTACTTCAGATGCATTTCTCCATAATCTTTTGTAACAAATGTTTCTTTACATAATGTTTTTCTAAACAAATTTTGAATTGATAACTCAGCCATAACATTTGAAGCATTGCTACTGTAACATATCTAAGAGATTTTTCATTGTGAATTCTATGTACTGTATTTGGGTTGAAAGCATACAGAAAATCTTGGATAAATGGAATACTTTTGCTACTTAAAATTAGCATAAATACATCCAAATAATAAAAATAGCATAAGTAAATATAAAACATTTTATATAAAAACTGGCTACTAAATTATATACTGGGCAATCCCATGTTGTATTGCAAAATGTTCCAGCTTTCTAGCAGTTCAAAAGCCCTGTCTGACAGTTTTCATGGTCACTATTTTTTGACTTCTTAATTTTTCTTATTCAAAGCTATGGGAAAGAATTTATTAAACCAGGCCAGCAGCTGTTCCAAATTTCCCCTGGGTCAGTAGTATAACTGAAGTCTGGGAAAGATCTGTAAATCTTTTTTATTCCCACCCTTTGCCCAAGAGATGAAAAATCAGTGAGATCAGCTGGAAGGAGGAAAGATCTGATATATCTGTTTTTCTTCTTAGAAGTTGGAACCAACTTAATGACTGTGGAGAGGGAATGTAAATCCTATAGAGCTCAGTATTTCCCCCCATCTGTTCACTTAAAATGTGAATGGAGGTTTGGTATGAAGCTGGAAATCTTGCTGTACTATCATATTTTTCTCAACTACTTGGCTGAAGTTCTAGAAAAAACAAACAAATATTAGCAACACTAAAGTATTCTGTTCATCTTAGATTAGTGTTAAGCTTGCCAAACAAAAAGCTTGTTTTGACAAGAATCCATGTTTTACAACAGTATAAAACATTACAACATGTTTTACAACACATTGGGGGTTTATTCTCCAGTATATTTTTCTGTTTCTAACAGAAAATTTTACAATCCGACTCTGCAGAAATTTTGCATGGCAGATTTTTACAATGTGAGGTGTCTCTTTAGTACATGTTCACTAAGACAATGTCATAGACGTCTTGCATTCAGGATATTGCTATGTTCTTGCTGCCAAACTAGAAATGTATTATACATTTAACAGAAAACTTCAGTCTATTTAAATGAATTCTTACATCATCACTACAGAAGAGAGCAGGTTATAGCTACCCTATCCAAAACAGAAAAATATTTTTCTCTATATCTAGAAGGTATAGAAGAAAGAAGCATGAGCTAAAAGAACTTACCTAGCATTTAGTATTTTTTCCTGATTTTTTTTCTGGTTCATCAAGTAATACAGAAACTTTAAGCCCATGTCCCACTGCACCAACGGATGCAAAGAGGATGTAAAACATTAAAAAAAGCTTGCCATCCGTTGGAAAACGCGATGCATCTGTTGTGTACTCATTGCACACGTGTTTCATGCGCTCTATCCGTCAAGCATCCGTCCACTGCGATTTCATCCACGCAAGAAGTTTTGAGCTGCACAAAACTTTGTGAACGGATGAACTTTCCGCTATGTACGATGTAAATCCGCGACATCCGAACAACAAACGTTCTATGTCCGTTTATCATCCGTTAAACGTCCGCTGTATCCTCTCTGCATCCTCTGGGCATCCTCGCAACTCACATCCGCTGCAGCTGAAAACGGAAAGAGGGAGGAAACAAAAGGTACACGGAACGTCTACATAGCGTTAGTAGCACGGAAATAGAAAGGATGCGCAGTGAACGGTTTGCATCCGATATACATCCGCTAGGCTTCCTATGAACATCCGTTTAACATCCCCACTACATACTACCCATGTCCGTTCTTTTCCGTTCTGTTTATGCAAATTTTCACCCTTGTTGGAGCGGATGACAACGGATGGAGCCACCCCCAAAATTTTGCTCATCCACTGTGTCCTTTATGCATACGTTTTGCGTCCGTCGGCCAGTGGGACAGGGCCTTTGGGCTCCAAGTATCTTATCTCAAAATGGAGGACTCAAAATTCTTAGACTGAGAAATGGAGAGGTGCCATTGAAATCTTGAATGCTGACGTGTGTGTGTGTGTGTGTGTTTGTTTATTTATTTTAAGGATTTGGCCGTGGAGGTGCTGAAAGCTACACTTTCAATTAAAACTTAGGTGAGTCCCATTTTTTCTATGAATAGGCTCCATGATTAGAGAGCTACATGTAACCTTGTAGGCTAAGTCTTGTACTGTTTGGTTTTGCTTATATGTTATATTTTCCTTCTTAGGAATGGAAGGATGAATTTTGCTGATTCCAGGCGGAGTTTATCAGAAATATAACCACACTGTTTTTCACTAGAAATGAATATAACGAAGACTTCAAAAAGGGAGAGGGGGATGATAATTGAATGGGGGTTTTCTTTTAATAAGTTGAGAAATATAATCATGTGGAAACTAGGAAATAATAGCATTGGGGGCATCATAGGAAAGCATGGAAGTTTTGCAAAATCCAAGCCTGCTTTAGATATTTCCTTTTGTTCTTATTTTTCTACCTTACAAATAAAATCTTAAAACAGAAGAGGCTTGCAGATACCAATGAATCAGAAAATGAATATAAATATTGGGAAATATTTACTGGTGTTCTTTAAAAGAGAATATTAAAAAGTGTCTTCAGAATTATTTGTAGTGAACTCATGTGAAATGAACACTTATTGTACCCAGTGAAACTTGCATTTTGAATTTATGAATTTGCAATTCAGACTGAAACCCATTGAGGAACAATTGGTTGATTGTACAATCAGCTACCAAGTACATAATCTGCAGAACATTGATGTATATTTGTGTTAAAGCATTCTGAGAGAGGCTAGTGGTTCATTTTTACTTAGCATTAGCAAGGTGTTCAATTTACTGTACAATACATATACTGCAGTTGATACAATTTACTGTACAATATATATTATATATTCTGCAGTGGGTACAACTTGCAGGAGAAAATAAGTGAGTAATGTACTGTTTACCTGACTCTCCCTTAATGTATTTAGCTCCTTTTCCACAATAAATTTTTCCATACCTATATCTGCAAACTAGCAAGTCTAGGCCTCTCGTAAGGGGGGTTTGGCTTTATTGAAGCTGAAAAGTGTATAACAGTAGTGAGACCCCCATCCAAAATGGGAGCAAAAGCACAGTAATGTTTAAAAAAAAAATGTGGTACAGGAAGTCAATTATGAGATTTACATATGTTTTCATTTTACTTAAATTAACCAGATTATATGAAAGTAGTTGGCTCCAATTCAAATGAGAGCTGTTGTGCTGAATTAAATAAACAATTTTTCCTATTCGGTTCAGTTTCTCTAATTTAAACAACAAATTTTCAGTGAAGGGATTCTTGTAAAAGAAATGCAAAAGACAAACACAAAGTGAAGCTGTTCCTAATTGGAATTTCAGCATTTGGATTTCCTGAGTCTTTGGCTTTCAGATATCTGCCCTGGTTTGAATAAAAGTATTTTCTTTAATTCTTTCACTGATTGAATATCTTGGGATTGGATTTGCCTCCATTTGCTACAATCTCCATTTGTGCTCTTAATTTAAGAAAGATAGCCATGTCATTTATAAACAGATTAACACATGTACACTCACTGAAATAAACGTGCATCTGAATTCTATTTCTACTAATAATTGCTTAAGAAATTTGTCATGTTTTAAAAATAGTGAAGCAAAACAAAATACAGATTTAGTACAGAGTGGATTACATTTAATATAGGCAAAACACCTGTTTCCTCTCAGCCCCACACCCCTAGGATCTGGTGGCAGAGGAGGAGGAGGCAGTTATAGCTGCACCCCTTTCCCACCTCTGCTTCTGGCTTGCCTTCTGAGGCTGCATTCCTTCCTTCTGTTGTCAACCAGCCACTCATCCAATTGTTCCTCCAGCCCTTCTTAAATTTCTAGTCTCTCCTATTCTCCCTACCCATCTCCTCCTAGTTCAGAGTCTCACCGCTCCCAAGTTCCTAAAGCAGGCTCTTCCTTGTTATCTGAGCCCACTTCAGGAATATCCAGCATAAAATTTGATTGGGTGATATTTGGCCTATCACTCACTGAGTTCAGCCTTATTTAGAGGGTTGCTGTTGTGGGAAAAACAGGAAAAGGCAAGAGTATTAGGAATGTTTGCTGCCTTTAAAATGTATGTATAAATTATGGTATAAAAATCTAACAATACTACTCAGCCTTGAAATAGCTTTTGAATGCTGGTTTTGGATATATGCCTCCATATTGCAGCCACTTAAGCTTATTTATGCAGGTTTGCTGGGATATCCTGACAAACACATTTCCATCACAAATTTTACCTTAGTCCTCCATTCCTCTGATCTCTGGAAAAGACCTGATGTAGTTGCTATCTTCAAAAAAGTATCTTACCGAGGAAGACACTGGAAAAAATAATCTGTGAACACCTAGAAGCAAGCAAAGTTATAACCAGAAACCAATACGGGTTTGTAAAAAACAGATCATGCGAAACAAATCTTACTTCATTCGTTGACAAAGTGACTAAATTAGCGAACGAGCAAAATGCAGTGGACATAGTATACTTAGATTTCATCAAATCTGCAGATGAACCAGAAATAGCCAACATCCTAGAAAATAGAATCAAGATACAATGGACCTTGATAGACATCAACACGGCCTTATCTAACAAAATGAAATTCAATGCAGAGAAAAGTAAGGTTTTACACAAGCAAGAAAAATCAAATGCACAGGTACATATTAGAAGAAATCTAGTTCAGCTCAGCAGTAACTGAGAGGGAACTTTGAATTCTAGTTGGTAATCACTTAAACACGAGCCAGCAGTGTGGCCACAGCAAAAAAAGCCAATGAAATCCTAGGTTGCATTAAGATAGGAATAGAATGGAGATCGTATGAACTTACTAACTAGCCTTAGTAAGGCCAAATATAGAATACTACATCCAGTTTTGCTCACTAGATTATAAAAAAGAATCTACGTAGAGACTGGAAAGAGTATAGAAAAGGGCAACAAAGATGGTTAGGGGTTTGAAGGCTAAAATAGAGAATGGTGACAGGAATTGGGTTTGGTATAGAATTTCCTACTTGAGCATGGGGTTGGACTAGAAGACCTCCAAGGTCGCTTCCAAATTGGTTATTCTGTGCTGTTGAGTTCTGTCCATCTGCAATTTTGATGTGTTTCCTTTCAATCTCATGTAAACCAGCAGCCTCTTAACCTTTTGAACATCAGAGACCAGTTCCATGGAGAGTGGTTTTTCCACAGACTGGAGAGGGTGTGGTTCATGTGCTGAGTGTATCCTGCAGATGGAGCTTCATTTGCATGGCCTGATTTCTGGAATGCCATGGATCCCTGATCTAAATAATTTTGAAGATGTTGAATACTGAGTCTTAAGACAGAACCTTGGAATACGGCACTACATATTTTCCTCTATGTAGGTATAGCTCAATTAAGGCCTGCATGTTGAGTGTGGTTTGTCAACTAGTTACAAATCATTTAGTAGTGATGCTGTCTATACCACATTTTTATATCTTAACAGGAAATAGTTTGTGGTCTACTTTGTCACATGCCTTAAGATTTGTTTGGCATGATCTGTTTTAACAAACCCATGTTGTCTTCTGGTTATAATTTTGTTTCTACTGGTAGGTGTGTTTGGAGGATGGGAACCACATCAGCTCTTTTCCAAGCCTCTGGAAGTTCCCAGGGGCTCCAGGATCTTTGAAAGATATGGTTCAATGGTTCTGAGATAACATCTGCCAGCTCTTTCAGAACTCTGGGATGTAATCCATCAGATCCCAATGATCTGATGATCCCAATGGTCCACTCATTTAGAGCAGACAGGTGTTCTCTCACCATTTTCTTATTTTAATTTGTATTCCTAGTCTGTCTTTTAGGGTTATGTTTTTTATAAATTGCCCTGTATTATCTTTTTGCGTGAAGACTGAAGAATGAATTAAATAGATTTTTCTATCTACTGCCCATGACTTCCTTGGACTGTCAATCAGTCAAATGGACTGATTGTTTCCTTTATTTTTTTTCCTTGTTTTTTATATGTTGAAATAAACTTTTTAAAAATGCATTTGACATTTGTTGCAAGTCGTAGTTCATTCTGAACTTTAGCTTTCCTGACCTCATCTTTGCCATTTTGGGCTATTTGTTGATATTCTGCCTTAGTTATGTGTCCCTACAAAGCCTTTCACATTATTTACTCCAGAATGAATGAATGAAAAAAGGAAGTTCTGTGTACAGTGGATATTTGCTAGTCTGTTCACTGAAAGAAAAGTCAAATTCCTGTTCAAAGACAAGAAATAGATTATATGAAATAAATTCCCACCATAGCAACATCTGCTGTCAAGCAAAAAACACACACACCATTAAATTAAAAACTTGGTATGTTGGCTGTTGCTTTTTCAGAGATTTTGCGGAAGTTCTAGTTGCTATAAACATTTAGTCATCAAAGCAAAGGCAATCTGCTCTACTGGGTGTGGACAGAAATAGAAAGATAATGAACAGAAAGAACATACAGGAAACTGATTGCCTTCATAACAAATGTGTAGCTGTAAACAGCCTGATATCAAAAACAAGGAGAAATGAGCCAAGACCCAAGAACAAAGAGAGATTTAACCTGGAAATAAGGAGAAACTTTCTGACAGAACCAATGGAGCAGCTTGGCCCTCAGAAGTTGTGGGAGCGCCATCACTTGAGACTTTCAAGAAGAGATTGGACTGCCATTTGACAGAAATGGTGTAGGGTCTCCTGCTTGGACAGGGGGTTGGACTAGATGACCTATAAGGTCCCTTCCAACTCTGATTATCTGTTATCTGACCCTCATTCAGCTTATTTTACTCAAAACACACAAGTACTGCTTTCAGGAGTCCAACAGAAAAAAAGTATTGTACGCTCAACTTAGCATTATACTATAACTCTTCAAAGCAGAGCTAGTATGTGTTAAACTGAAAATTAAAAATACTAACCAAATATGATAGAAATCTAAAACATATCTCTTGTTTTATTGAGCATTTCTAAATCTGCTTTCTGTCCTTGACTACTGACTACAGCCTGGGGATTTTTCAAGCATCACTGTGTGCCAGGGATCTCCTTGGCCTATTCTAAAATGTACAGACTGAAATCACCTCAGTATGGGAAAATATTTTTATTTTAATTTTTTTCCTCAAGTGTTCACATAGTTTTATTAATTTATAATATCGCATACAAAAAGAATACAAAAGCAAATATTGGGAAATTAGGAAAGTAAAAAGGAAGTGAAAAGTGGGGGAAGGCAAGGGGGGAAAAGGCATTGATTTCTGACTCCTTTGGTGCAATAAAATAAGACGTTAAGTCAACTTTTTAGTTTTTCATAATAATAGAAGCTAGCCATTTCTATCAACAAATCCATCTAATCAGTAAACCCCAAAATCAATGTTTCGTTTTTTTCTGCCTCAAGCACAAAGTCCAGAAGTGGTTTCCAAGTAGAAATACAAATATTTGGTTTTTTTTCTTTAATCATTTTAGCGATCTCTGCTAACACCATCAGTTTTTGTAGCTGTTCATCCATTGTGGGAATTGAGGTCACTTTCCATTTTTGTGTGTAGAGTATACTTGCTGCCGTCAACATATATAATATCACAGTTCCGGTTTTTTTTTCAGTCTTGTTCTATTAAACACAAAAGAAAAATCTCTGGTTTTCTTTCTATATTCACTTTAAGGATTTTCTCTATTAAGATGTGAATCCTCCAATATTTCTCTGCTTTATCATACATCTACCATAGATGAAAAAAAGTCCCTTCTTTATATTTACATTTCCAACATTCGTTTGAGGTACCTTTATACATTCTTGACAATTTATCCGGAGTTAAATACCAATGATATAATCTTATAGAAATTTTCTTTCAAATTAATAATTTAATGTAAACTTTAAACCCTTATTCCACATAATTCTCCCACTGCTCAAGCACTACATTATATCCAAAATTCCTTGCCCACTGAATCATACAAGTGCTTTACTTATTCATTTTCCAGATTTAAATTCAATAACACTTTAAAGACTTTAGCAATGATATGTTCATCACTACCACACAGTAGAGTATCCAGTTCATTTTTAACAAAATTAAACCCATGATTCTTTTTATCTAATTTAAATCTTTTTTTCAGTTGTAAATATACAAACCAATGACAAGCATGAGATTCTGATTCTATCTCCTTAGATTTGAGGGTAGGGTACCCTGAGTTAAAAAATATTATTTTACCATAAGTCTACCAGTTCGGCCTCACCACCATTTCTTTTCTTAAAAAAGCTTCCTGGGAAGAAACCCAAGTATGGGAAAATCTTTTTGAGAAGATCAAAAAGCAAATGTAGCAAATAAAATAATCAGTTGTTTACATAATTTGCTATATTATGTACTTTAAGTTTACTGTGTAGGATACTGTTCTACTACAATACTTTATATTTACTGTGTTATGTCCCTAGTTTTTCATGATGAATTATAAAGTCAGAGCCTAGAAAGTTTTATCCCCACCCATCTCAGTTCTCCTAAAGAACTGTTTTCTTTCTCACAATAGCAAGATGTAGGTTTCATGACTGAGCAAGGAATAAAAATGATGTCCTCTCTATTTTATTAACTACTCACAGCTCGCAGTAATAGCCACTGTTCACTATGTATTGCTATCAGTATATCTTTTTTTGTTTATGGAATAAGCCTAATATTAAAAATAAAAATTGGGACACTTAAACTATTTCAAACACTTCCAACATATGACCTTTAAGGAACTCACCTGGATCTCACTTTCAGTCCAGCAGCCCTGCGGTGCAGACCTCTTGCTCTTGCTCTTCCACAGCATCCAGTCATCTCCACCATGGATCATCACACACTCCTTTTGGTAGCCACCA